>MU392317.1:0-50784 GCA_022578495.1 Nemania sp. NC0429 | reverse complement strand
CCCCCCCCCCCCCCCCCCCCCCCCCCCCCCCCCCCCCCCCCCCCCCCCCCCCCCCCCCCCCCCCCCCCCCCCCCCCCCCCCCCCCCCCCCCCCAATCGAACCCGAGTAGAAGTGGAATTCGAGGGTGTTTGCCGGGGCGAATTTGGCCTCGGCGAGAACTCGAAGCGCCTCAAGGACGACAACAACACCCTTGGTAACAACAACCGTCAGTATTCAATCTCTGCCTGAGCAAAAGCCCCAACGACTCGGGTCTAGGGAGAGATAGACCCACGGACGCATTATCATCGGCGCCTGGGGCGCGGCCGGAAGTGGTGCTCCCGATAGAGTCGTAATGTGCCGACACGACAACGACCTCAGCCGAGGAGCCAGGGATAGTGGCGATGACGCTAGGCTGGCTATACGAGTGGGTGAACTGCTTCACCTTGATGGCTGGGTTGGCCGAGGCCACGCTGACGACGGTTGTATACATCCACGAAGAGCTCGTGGCCGCGTATGAGCCCTTGTAGTAGCGGTTGTAGAAGTTGGCTAGCGTGTTGGTCCAGCTCTCCAAGTTGCTCTGCTTCACGTTCTTGATGAAGGTGTTGGCCTGCGTCTGGTGGCTCGGGGCCGAGGGGAAGGCGGCTCTCTTCTGGACCCTGGCGGCCCTTCGTGCTGCCCCCATTGCCTCCAGTTCCTGTGTCAGGCTGTCAGCTACTACATTCATTCATCCATCCATCCATCCATCCATCCATTCATCCATCCATTCATTCATTCATCCATCCATCCATTCATTCATTCATTCATTCATTCATTCACTTTCACCGGAGATGTGGCATCAATCTCTGTCTGGTTCTCCTTTCTCGGCTGACGTACCATTGTGTCGGTGACATCCATGAACCCAATACGCTTCGAGATGAGCTTCTCAAACTTCTCCTCCTCGGTCATCCATGTTCCCGCATCGTCCTCTGACGTTTTCACAAGTCGTAACTCGGTGGCGGGCCTAGGCTCAGAAACAACAGCGGCGAGCGCCAAAGGGAGAACAGCCCGGACGGCCACAAGCCGCGAAAGCCCAACCATGTTGATGCCTTTCCGCTTCCTGGAGGAGATAGAATGAGGGATCGACTTGTTCTAGGTAGATGGATGAAGAAGAGTAGGACACTCCAACCAACCGGCACAGCAACGGTAGCAAACAGACAGCAGCGGCTGGCATCTCACTCCCCACGTCTAAGCACGCCGCCGTGGTTTCCTCTTTATACATCCCCTAGCCCCTTTGCTTTGCTCCACGGCAACGTCTCGCGGCATTGCGGTTTGAAGCACCTATCTCTATCGCCTTCTTATTTAGGAACCTTTCAAGTCCGTCGGCCTAGGTAGGCATTCCAATGGCCTGCCCAGGCTGGCATAGTAGTATTTCGTCATGACGAGCGTAAACGCCCCCGAAGCGGCACTTTGGAGGTCGTCTCTTGGCCGAGAGTCGAGGGGGGCAGGCAAGTGGACGGCAGCGTCGCGTTGCCAAGTTCGCCAAGCCATTCTTATCACCACGACGCATCAGCCAACCGTCCACGATTGGAAAGTGAGAATCTTGTCTACCTACCTACTACGTGGCGACCTTCATATGAGCATGAGCCTCCCCTCCCGCGATAAACTCTCGCGAAACACGTTGCTCGGTTTGACTCCAGCTTACCTACTTCATGCGCTAGGTCAGAGGGAGAAGCTCGGATTGCTTGCGCTAGGCGATTCGACTCGACTCATATACCCGTTCCAACATCTGATGATAATTCTAGGCTGCGTCGTTATCGAGAAAGCAGAATGATAGTCGATAGGTGACTAGACTAGTTGAGAGGAACAGATGAGAGATCAAACCCTGGCCCGCACGCCCAGCCCTTCAGGCTCGTAACCGTGCTTCTCCGGTGTCCAACAGCCATGACGAGCCTCGTAAGCGTATTGAAATAAAAGAGGGCAGAATAAGTAGCCAAAAGAAAAGAGATGCCTCCCTCGAAAACTGATGACTCTCTCAAGGCCATGAGATACCTAGTCACCTAAGGTTAGGTGGGGGTAGAAAGGCAGTCGCTTATCAACTCCAAGGGGACAGGCAGGAGGTGAGGGACAAGAAAGTGTTATAGCGAACGTATTGGAGGTAGTTGCCGCACATATTATACTTGCTTCATAAGTATATATGCTCTATACCATAAGCTCTAGACCGGTTCGAGACGTCTGCTTTCGCCCTAGGTTTTTCTAGGTATTTCCAGGAGACTTCTGATCCATACTGATTCCTGCTCCTGCTCCCTGATAAATGCATTGTCTGCTCAGTCACGGCGACCTTACTCTCGAGAATGTCATCATCTTTAATACCCAAGGCTCTCGGGAGGATAATGGGCTTCTGGATTGGGAACAGGCGGGTTAGTATCGAGGCTGTTCATCTGGGCTAAGGGATTTTTTAACGGTAGCAGAATATACGAGGCATATTGCAAAATCACAACCTGTCCTCTAACAACCACATGATTGGTCGGTTAGCTCAGTTGGTTAGAGCGTCGTACTAATACATAATCCCCTTGTATCAAGTAATGCGAAGGTCATGGGTTCGACCCCCATACTGACCATTAAAACTTTTAATAGTTTCTTTTTTTTTATATAGCTACTTTACTAGCTATTAGTTCTTTATATATACTTGGTACTTGGATATGTGTGTAAGTGGGAGGCTCAGAATTGGTCTAGCTGAATTAACTATCCTCTGACGGAATACCCAACAGTTATACACATATCATGTCCACACACGACACAGACAGAGGTTATAAGCGTAAATCATTGAAAGCAGATCTCCTTGTAGGTATCTAAGTATAGATAGACGGATAGTGAAATCCCAAGCTACCGAATAATACCAGTAGTGCTGGTATTTATATATATATATATATATATATTTATATCCTGAATCTTTTCCCTCCACGTCTACAGCCCAACCACGCGCATCGCGCCATAGCCAATCGTGACCACGACGAAAAAAGACACTATGCTGCTGGGGATTCCCCGGCTGATGAAATGTTTCACTGAGAGATACCGCTCGCCGGTTGCATCCTCCTTCATGATGGCCGCTGTTCACGGTTAGTCTTTTCTTTGCGCGTATGTGAAAAGCATAGCTACTAGGAGAATGGGGGAAACACTCACTCATGTTAGGGAATCCGCTCGTCGGGAGACCCATGGCGGCACTGCACATCAGAGTCGTCACCATGACCAACAGATTCGGATGTGGCTCCTCCATATTAATGTCAGCCACAAGCGGCAGGAGGATCAGGGCTGCGACCGTGTGGCTGATGAACGTGGCGATCACAAGTGCTAGGCTAGAAAAGATGAGGACGACGACGTAGAGATCGAGCTCATGCACCTCGGCCGAAATTTTGGTCGCCACCGTGTGTAGCAAGCCCGATGACTCAACAGCCTTGCCGAGGGAGAGACCACCTGCGGCGAGGATGACGATGGTCCAGGGGAAGTTGTTGAAGTCCTCCTTAGTGAGGACTCCAACACCGAAGAAGATGACGATGGGCAGAATGGCAATGACACCCATATGGCCGAAAGTCGACTCAAGCGCATGACTTGCACACCAGAGGCCGATGGAAGCCAGGCAGACGACAGAGACGAACCACTGCAAGCCCGTGAATTCTTCCCTAACAGAGCGGATGGGGACAATCGTCGTGCCTCTCTCTGGGCGGAATGTAACCAATAACAGGACCCAGATGAGGAGTAGGGAGACGACACCGACAGGGAAGGTAATGAAAAGCCATTGACCCCAGGTCGGCGGGGGTTTCATGATGCTCAAAGCTACCACGTTCTGCGGCGATGCGATGGGCGACAGCATACCGCCGATATTAGAGGCAAGTGCTATCCCCATGATGACAGCCTTCGACATATTTGAGTCGGACGGCAAATTGCGCAGCATGGGCTACCACGGAGCGTCAGCACACATCTGCGATATACTAGGGTCCACATGACACTCACCTCGATGATGCTGAAGCAGAGGACCGGGGCTGCCACGTTGCTCACCAGCATACTAGCGAATGCGGCCACGAACATGTTGGCAAGGAGCACGGTCCGCGGCCGGGTGCCTGCCTTGCTCAGGACGAAGGTAGCAATACGCTTATCAATCTTACACTTCGACAAGGCTGCGGCAATGGTGAATCCACCCAACAGCAGCATGATGACGGGTGTCCACATGGTTGAGAAGATATAGTTCGTCGCTTTTGTCGCCTCCAGCCTCTTATGCGATGGGTCTTGTGAGCGTACTACCCTGAGGACGACGCAGAGGAAGGGGATGAGAAGCGACGTCACAAAAAGGGGGATAGCCTTGAGATAGTTAGGTCCATCACACCGTGCCGTACATGAAATGGAAGAGGAGAGCTTACTTCAGTGGCCCACAGCAAACTCACGAAAATGATCATGGCCAAGCAGTTCTGCTGTTCTGGCGTCTCCATGATGGGAATGGTCAAGAACGCCACAAAAACGGCAATGATGCCCAATATAGTGAATACAGTGGACCCAAATAACCAGCTTGGCAGAGTAAACAGACCAAAAGGCGTAGTGATATCCCTCCCTGATATAGTAGGGGCATCGTCGCCTTGTAGTCTAACTTTTATTCCATCGCTCGAGGTGCCAAGGAGCCCTTTGCCTAGGCTGGCCGCCTCTGCGCGCCGCTCCATACCTATCAAATCTCGCCAGACCGTGTTCCTCTCCCACACAACATGCTCCCTCAGGTGCGACCGCAGGGCTTTCTTGGCGAGGGTCTCGTCGCCTTGAGTGACAATGTCGGCATAGGCCTTTTCCATCTTCTCGATATTCTCCTCCAGCTGCGTCTTCGTCTCGCGCAGGAAGGGGTAAGACGAGTTGACGGTCGTCTCCATGTACTTTGAGCGGAGCTCTCTATCGATGATTTTGTCGAACTTCTTTAGAATCTTATTGAAACCCGTCTTGTTGAGCTGTACGTAGGATTTGAGCTCGCATAGCTGGACATAGAGGCTGACGATGCGCTTCTTCAACATGATGCCGTCCGAGAAGAACTCGGCGGTCTCGGCGTAGTCGTCGAAGCCCACACTATGCCTGCGCATCGACTTGGTGAGCTCGGTCGAGGCGGTCATGTCCGTGGGAGCAGCGAGGTGGGAGGCCGGGCGGCGTCGCCCGAAGCCGCTGCCGATGCTGAGCCGGCGGTTCCCGTATAGGGCTGATGTCTCGTCCCGGTCATCATCGTCGCTGTCATCGATACCGTCGTCGGTGGAGAGAACGCTGTGGGAGCCACGGCCACTTCTCGGGCCACTGGCGCGCTTGACCTGGTCGACGCCGGGATTCAGAAGGGCCGATCGTTGGAGGTCGTGCTGTCCGCCTCGGCCGGCGTCGTCAAACGAATCAATGTCGCGTAGCAGTTCGGCGACCTCATCTACGAGCTCCCTCTCCTTGACGCCAAAGAAGGAAGATATCTTCTCCAGCTCGACATCCAGGGCCCTCGAGAAGACGGTCTCGGGGTCTTCATCCCTCAGCAGTGGTCTCGTCTCGACATCGGCAGTACCAGGCTGGTTGGTGGTCTTCTCGATCTGATAGATGCTTCAGACAAGTCAGTCAGCGGGGCGGGAACGTGCGAAGAAGAAGAGGAGGCAGAGGAGAAGGGGCAAGACGAACAGCTTCTTGAGGTTGCTGTAGGCAATGTAATGGCTGCTCCAATCGGGGACGGCGTTGAACTGGATGCTGTGGGAGAACTTCATCTCGTCCTGTTCGTCGAGCCACCTCTTCTTCTCGGCCCTCTTTCGCCGCTCTCGCTGATCAGGCTGCTCGGGTGGATCGGACTGCTGGTCGAGCGAGTCAGGCGAGGTCCTCTGTGGGGAGCAATATTCTTCGAGCTCGACCTCGTCTCCGCCGTCGAGAAACGAGCCAGGGGCAGGGGCGTGCTTCTGGGCTCGGTGACTCCCCCCTCTGTCGCTCGGCTCTGTCAAGGTGGTTCGTCGGGTAAGATCAGCGCCACGGGAAGAGGAGGGAAGCGACGGGATGCGCAATCGCGGAATGGTGGACGGATGCCCCGGGGAAGGGGGGGGAGGATCAACGACGCGATCCCGGTGGCACAAGGTCGGTAGGTAGCGAGGAGTCGGCGTGGTCACGGTGGTCTGGAGAGGAAGAGGAGCTAGGTTTGGTATTTATATAAATAGGATCATGGCTCTTTGCGTCGAGAGATGCAACTTCAAACTTATATACGCATTGGATGTAAGAAGTATGCAGGACTCAAGGCAGAGGCAGAGGCAGAGGCAGAGGTAGCCCTGACTGACACATGGACCCAGGCAGGTCATCCATCGAACTTGGGTGGCTGACGACGTGCATGTAGGTAGGACGTGTAACCACGAGCCTGCGTATCGATAAGAAAGATACCTTATATCAAGTACCAAACTTAATACTTGTACTTGTCTAACAATAGGTACTTCGTACAACCTCAAGGACAGACCCAGTCGCGTACCTACATACATGTACTTGTATTGGAAGAGAGTGGGTTGGTTTTCAATCTATCACCTCACTAATCCCTCATCGCCCATGAGATTATTTCTACACTACCTGATCTTACTAGACATCTTCAACTCTGCCCTCACCTCCTTATCGCTTTAAGCATGAGACTCGAGAGAAGGTACCCCAAATACCCTCTATTTCTTAAAAGATAGCTCCACCCCGCGCTTAACCGACGGCCGCGCTCCCAGTCTATCCATCCAGTCCTTGACGTTCGGGTACTTGGCGTAGTCGATGGCTGTTCAGCATCCACTCAGTCAGTAAAATCTCTCTCTCTCTCTCAATCGGGAGAGGGAAAACAGGAGGAAGAAGAACAATGGCTCTAGGTTAGTAAGTAGTCTGGATGCCACTCACTCTCGTCTCCGAGCGCCTCGACTATCACGCGTTGCCACATGTACCACGAGATGTCGGCAAAGGTGATCTTGCCCCCGACGAGCCAGGAGCCCCCCTCGCCGCCGTTCTTCGCCTTCTGTGCCGCCAGGTGGCCCTCGACGACGCCCGTGACGCGGTTGATCTCTTGTACGTAGCGGTCGACTGCACTCGGGAATTTCTCCGGATGGTATACCGTGAACCACTTGCTCGCCGTTAGTCAAGCTGGCCTCGGCACCGACAAGAGAGGAGCACAGAAGAGGAAAGGAAAGGAACGTCGCCTTCGCCTTCACTCACCACCGCCTGCCCGTAGTAAGGGCCTTGGCCAGTCACCTGGTAATACAGCCACTGCTTGGTGAGGTAACTCTCGTTGGAACCCCTGGGGAAACTGATCTTGTTGTCCTTGTCGTACGTCTCGATGAGGTACTCGATGATGGCGCCTGATTCCCACAGCGTGAGGTCCGTGTTGGGGTCGTAGATGGCGGGAACACGGCCGTTAGGGTTCACGGCCAGGTACTCTGGCTTCTTGATGTCCGCGAAGGTCGTGGCCGCCATCTTGTAAGGGACGCCGAGGTCCTCGAGGATCATGATTACCTTGGGCGGGTTGGGGCCCCCCTGGCCGTGGACTACTATAGGCTTCAAATTGGACGACATGGTCGTAGGAGGATGACGGTTGTGATCTGTCGAGGTGGCAGCGAGCGAGTCAGAGAAAGGGTCAGAGAAAGAATTGCGATGCTGGGTGATCAGTTTCTTCTACCTCGTGCGCACAATGCCTCCAGTTTATATACTACACAACTTAACTACAGTCTACAGCCCTGACGTGTAGGTAACGTATGTACACCACGGGCAACGATACTAGTCCGCGCGGGTAGAGCCAGCTACCAGGCAGCTAACCTAATTGCAAGATGCCTGGGTCCCGGGATGTGCCCCTGGACTCCAGTCTTCGGGATTACAAAGCCATTGCTATCCTTCTTCGGTGCCCGTCCGGCTCTCCTCTCGCAACTTCGTATACTAGATAGGTCAAGTAGAAGTCAGTCAGGTCACCTTCTTGAGGGCCATACTAAGCCCAACTGGCGAAAGTGGCTCCCAATTCCGTACCCTTGGTGTTGATATTTCTAAGCGCGGGCGGGACGGGCCCACAGGAGCAGGCCAATGTTAGCCCGAGATGAGTCGGTATACTCCGTACATAATACGGAGCCCATAATACACCACACGTACACATGATGGATGGGTAGCTCCTTCATACATGGGACAAACCCCCTACATGGAATTCATATTTCCTTCTACGGTATTAGTATACACCAACGCACTCTAATATTATTAATATGGACCGCTTGGTGACCTGCTCATTCGGCCGACATGTTGATATTGCTGCACGGAAGATGGTGATAATCAATCTCTTATGCGAAGGTAGCCTCACAAGCACCATCGGGCTGAAAAGTAACGCGACCATCGAGCAGGAGCGCATCAGCCTATGATAGAATACATACCGGATACATACAAGGAGACGCCGCACACAGCTCACGCCGCAGAATTTATAATCCTGCGGTGTGGATGTAGGAGCACATCATTGGGAGTTGATCATTTATAATACCGACGAGAAATCTAATCCAAGTCTCTGCTCAACAGCCCCCTCGGCCGACACTGGCGCATGGTTATCAGAGACTCTCCATTCTTTCACTCAGTTTCTCCTAGTGATGAACGCCTGCTTGCGCAATATCGAAAACCCCCTTGTGGGGTGGGACGGCAAAGCACTCTCTGCTGACAGGGAAGGGAGCAGCATATGGAAGCTTGAGCCGTTCGGAACTGGGTGGTGGACGGAAGATAAGCCTGCTTGAAATGGCGTTTACGAAGGGCGGCTGGTTGTCCAGTCTCAGGTTGTAGAAGAGCAGAGGCTCGTACGAGTATAAGAGAACTGAAGTCGGCCGGATTCATAAGAACAAACCCGAGAGTTAGACGTAAAAAGGTCAAAGAGACAAGGCATATGTGAATTACTGCGGTTATTATTATTCTAACCTAAGGTGATACACGCATATCGAGCACTTCGGCAATCACCCACATGTCATAAGAGCAACATCTAGTTCTCGAAGGATATCATCGCTTGCTCGCGGATCCCGGTTGGCCTGCCAAACGTAACACGGGCGTACTTCCTCGTCAAGTCCATGACGATGGTGAAGAGCGTCTCGTTCTCGGATTTGCCCTCTCGCCTCCTATTTATAGAACTAGGGTATCCGTCGGTGTCCCGGAAGACGTCCGCCACTATAATCAATCAATGAGCTACTGGAGTCATTCATCCACTACTCTTTTAAAAGGAAAGAAGTTCTAGTGCTCTCGAAATTATTGCTCCCGAGACATACTCGTAATCTGGGACGTTTCACAAGAGCTTTATCTCGAGTTTCTAGAAAGGGAACGAGAATGACGCTGCTAGGAAGTTGGGTTTACTCACTAGCGTTGAAGGTAGGATCGGCAATCCGGGCCGTGAGCTCACGAACTCGCGCCAATCTGGCCGGCGAGTCCTCCAACCAGGGACGTTCATCGGCGTCCGACGCATCGAGGATAAGGTGGTTCGTATGACACACCCGTTTCATGTCATCCATCGGCACCTCCTTCACCCACTTGCTCGTGCACTCGAGCCCCGTCGAACCGGAGCCGTCCCCAATCAGGATGTGCCCACTGCCGGCCACGCCAACGCGCTTGATGGCCTCGACGGCGGCTGCGCGAGACGACGACTCCAGAACCTTCCTCAGCGCGAAGTGGATGGGCAGCTTCGCCGTGTCGACGCCGCGGCACTTGATGGCGTTCAGACAGCAGCCGACACCCTCGGCGTTGAGCCCGATCTTGCCCGTTATGCCGGCCTCGGTCACCATGGAGAAGTCCGGGATGCCGGTGCCCGGCTGCGAGACGTGGCAGATGATGAGGTTCGGCCCCTGCTCGGGCATCCAGTCCCAGTTCTGGCCCAGGAACGACGATCCCGACGGCGCCAGCCATCCTACGCTCGTGCAGCCGTCGCTCGGGGCCCCGGCGACATCCCCCACCGCCGCCGCCGGCACATCCGAAAAGAGTCCGAACATGATCTCGGTCCGGATGTTCAGGGCCAGTATGTCGAGGAATGAGAACCGAGATCCCTCGGCGATACCCCTGATCTCTTCGAGGTAACGTGGTGCGATATCTTCAAGCGGCTGGACGTATTTTGCCGCTTCTTGCGCGACCTCGGGCCATGATAGCGAGCACGAAGTCATGAATAAGCGGCTGTAGAAGGCTATTGAGCCCGTGATCTGGTCCCGAGCAGTGGTCCCATGTATTAAGCCTATCTTGTGCATGTAACGTCAGCGGGATCCAAATGGTTGTTGCAACAATCGGGGGTAGCTGCTTAGATGTAAAAGTAGAATGGGTATGTGGGAAGATATATTTACCTCGCGAGGGCTTCCTATACACTTGATTTCAAGCATTATCGTGTGTCTGTAGTGTACTATAGTATATACTACCCCCTAGGTTAAGCTGTTCAATCAGGACTGGAGGTTTGAATCACACCAGCGGTGTTTTTGCACTCGATCTTGATTCTTCTGGGCCTGAGCCGTCAAGGTTGCTGGGATGATTTGGAGAACTCATAACAACCCAAGTTTCACACCCCTAAACGCCGATAAATAAACAAAAAATCCGTAGACTTGTTCTCTCCCCGCATTCTACCATTGCCGCCGCTGCAAGGAAACGTAATGCGAAGCTGAATAATCAGGTACCTACATAACGCTTCTCCAAAGTTGGAGTCCTCTCCCGTCTTACCACGGCCAGTGGGTCCAGACAAGTCCCGAGTTTGGGATCTTCCGCGTTTCTTTTTGGATCTTCAATGTTTGAAAACCAGAAGCCTATAGGACGCGGCTAACTACTATACCATAGGTGGCTGTTACGAGTGGCTGGCGAGTGTGCGCTGGGTCAGAGGCGACTGCATTCCACCTGACCTGCTCATCATTCATGACCTCATCATCCATGAATGATATGTGATAATGCTGGTTTGGGGTCGCATTGGGAGGGACCCCCAATCTCGGGGCTATGAGCGAGAGAGGCAAGACAGGAGAGTCCACATTACCAATAATGCCTATCCTGACCGAACTAGACGAAAACGTACCTAGAGATAATTTAGATGCATATATATAAATAGAGATGGGGACTCTCTCTGCCTAGTATGTCGAGTCCACCGGCTGAGACGTTCCCGTGGCCCCTGGTTGCTCCTGTCGGTACATCACGCGGCACGGTCACATACTCACGAACTCACTGCGCAGGCACATATCTACTCACCACATTACCATATCGCCGCGAAGACGTCGCGTCGCCAATAAAAGCATTCATCCATACGTATATATCCGTGTCGGCCCACATAATCAAGATGAAGCCTACGCGCAGACACACGCCATCCTTCGAGATGCAGAAACGCACGCGAAAAGAACGCGGCTTTGACGAGACGGAACAGGACTTACCCGGTCTCTACAGCACCTTATCCGCCGTCGCGACCGCGTTTTCCACAAAGGATAAGCTTTACGCCGTCCTCTCCTACCTGGGCCTGAGGAACCCCGTACCCCGCCCCGTCACGGCGAACGATACGGTATGGCTGCTGGACAATACCGCCTATCGCAACACGAAGACAGGCCGCTGGGAGGCCGAATACGTTGCCGCCGTATTCTCTCAGCAGTCTTCCTTACCGGTCGTCTACGCCGTCGATGCCATCGCCGCCAAACTCAGCTTAGAGCAACACGACACGGCCTACAAGACACTCGAGGAACGCATCGGACCCTTCGTGCAGGACATCAAGCCTGGGACCCAGGTCAAGGCGCTCCACCGCGGGAGGCCGCCTATGAAGCTCGGGCCGGGAGGATATAACGGCATCAGCAGCCAGAAAAAGAAACTACCAGGTGGCAGCGACGGCGAGGCGGTCCCCACGATTGCGCGGGTACCCAAAGGCGCGAACGGCCTCCTCGAGATGAAGACATTTTATGCCGAGGCCGAGGGTTGGGGGGTGATTTCCGGTACAAAGAATTCCTTGGAACGGGAGAGCGCGCGATCGATCGAGTGAGAAAGTGGCTGACGCGACGCAGATATCGACGACACGATCAAGATCACGCAAACGAGCGATCCCATCGGGATTCTGCGGACGACATTCATCGACGGCCCGGATCCCATCCCTGGCATGCCCGAGCTGTACAGGCATATCCACTCTCTCATAACCCCGACTTCGACGTGGTTTTATCTGTCGGCATCGCCGTACAATCTCTATCCGTTTCTTCGCGAGTTCCGTGAGGCTCATTACCCTCATGGCACCATCATCCTGCGCGACTCGAGTTGGATGACGGTTCGCGGACTGTTGACAACCCTGACACTAGGCACCGAGGCGTACAAGGTCGATCGCATGGAGAAGATCCATGCCTGGTTGCCGGAGCGGAAGATGATCTGTGTCGGTGACTCAACGCAGACGGATCCCGAGTCATATGGTGAGATGTAAGTGACGGCGGGTCCACTTGCGGATTCTTTCATATTCCTCCCATCTTTCTTCTTTGCCGGCGCATCCTCGGTCTCGTCGATGCATCCATCGTGTTGACTCGTGTTTTGGAATTAGTTATCGCAGATATCCGCAATGGGTCAAGGCTATTCTCATTCGCAAGGTCGAAGACATAGCGGCCGTCGGCATGGAAGCGAAGAACGAGCCCGAGCGGTTCGAGAGGGCCTTTAAGGATGTGCCACCAGACGTCTGGCACGTATTCTCAGACCCGGAAACATGTAGGAAAGTGGTCGAGGATGCCGTCTCTGCGCATTCATCCGCGTCAAACGACGACGACACGCTCGCATAGGAACGTCGATCAGCTTGAGTAATTCGGGACTGACAGGCTGGGCTTGGGTCCCTAAACAGGCTGTCGGGGATGGCGATGATGGGATGTCTGTCTTGGCTGGCTGGCGGTTTTCGTTTTTGTTTAGTAGCTGTACTTCGTATGAGTCCTTTAACCTTGGGAGATAACATCAGCATGTGTAAAATTAGACTACATAGATACCCAGATATATTCAGTACTTAGGTATATAATCCACCCGAAGCATGCATGTATGCGAAATATGTATGAAGTAGGCCACCATACTTCATGTTCGAACTTAGACTACTTCCTAACCTCCTCCTGACCTACACCTATTTACTTACACCTGACTTACACCTATTTATTACCATCACCTGCTGCCATGCTGCCATGCCAGCATCCTCTGGCTTGCTACCGATGCCCGGCTCTCCATCCGCGTCTTGGGCTCGCTACAGCGCCCGTCTTGCATCCATCGTCCAGAACGCCGAAGTATCTGTTCTCGTCGCATTCTGGCTCTTTGGTACGGTTCCCGTGACGTAGATATAATATGTATATATATATATTATATGCCAATGTGTTTATCTCCGACTATCTATATATCTACCTGGTATTTATTGACGCTTCATCCATGTAAAATAGGCCTGATCAACAATGTTCTCTACGTCGTCATCCTCTCGGCCGCGCAGGACCTCGTCGGTTCCGATGTGCCCAAGGGTCTCGTCCTCCTCGCCGACGTCCTGCCCTCCTTCGCGACCAAGTTGATCGCCCCGTACTTCATAGACCGCGTGCCCTACTCCATACGCATCCCCTTCTTCGCCCTCGTCTCGTCCGCCGGCATGCTGATTCTCGCCTTGACGCCGCCCGACACCTCCGTCGCCAGCAAGATGGTTGGGATCATGCTAGCAAGCCTGGCCAGCGGCGGTGGCGAGCTTAGCTTTCTAGGCCTGACACATTATTATGGCCACATGAGCCTCGCCGCCTGGGGTAGCGGCACTGGCGCCGCCGGCTTGCTTGGCGCTGGCCTCTACGTCCTACTGACCGACTGGCTGGGGTTCAGCGTGAAGAACAGCCTCTTGGCTTCGGCCTACCTCCCGGTCATCATGCTGATTAGCTTCTTCCTCGTGCTTCCGAGAAGGGTTCTTCGAGAGGCGGCAAAGGCCAAGGACTACCAGCCCCTTCAGGAGGAGGGGGAGGATGAGGCCATGTCCCATCCTGTCGACGGCACGCCAGCAGCGCATGCCGCCTCGAGTCTTCTCGCCCCAGACCCTGCCGTCGCCGGCGCCGGCGCCGCCCCTTCTGATCTTAGTCGAGACTCGTTCTCGAGGATTGGTACTCAACTTCGACGCGCCAAGTCTCTCTTTTTCCCTTATATGCTTCCGTTGTTCCTGGTCTACGTAGCCGAATATATCATTAACCAGGGCGTGTCACCAACATGTAAGTCGTGTTGAAAAGCGATCCTTTCTCTTATATAGGCTGTGCTATTACCGGAGGGAAGGCACCTTGGTCTGCTCAGGCCCATTGCTCAAAGCTCATCAACGCACACTCGGCTTCACTAGAAGAGGAATGACTAACCGTTGGTGATCAAGTGCTTTTCCCCCTTGAGTCGTCGCCCTTCAGCGAGCTACGAGACTTTTACCCAATGTATGGCTTCCTCTACCAGCTCGGCGTCTTTATTTCTCGCTCCTCCATTGCCTTTGTGCGTGTCCGCCACCTCTACCCCGCATCTCTGCTTCAGGTCGGAAATCTCGTGCTGCTAACGCTCCACTCGCTGCTCAACTTTATCCCGAATGTCTACGTCGTATTCATCATCGTCTTCTGGGAGGGTCTCCTCGGTGGCGGTGTGTATGTAAACACGTTCGCCGGCATCATGGAAGACGTCCCCTTCTCGGAGAGGGAGTTTAGTCTAGGAGCCACGAGCGTGAGTGACAGTGCCGGTATCTGCATCGCCGGTTTCGTGAGCATGGTTATGGAGGTGTGGCTGTGCAACTACCAAGTTCAACACGGGAGAGATTGGTGCAAGAAAATCGAAGTCGGATAGCAGCATTGCTGGGCATGCCTTTTCTAAACTATGGAATTATCCCATTCTACTCGCGACGCGGATATGGCACGAACCCTAGTCCGCGACCGGGTGGCCCCGTGCTATATGTGAACTGAGCTCATGCAGCAGACTGCCCTGATGACCAGACAGGTGTCTCACTATTGGTTCCATCCCACAGCATCATCATATCAAAGTTGACAATCCAATCGATCGACTGGCTTGGTTGACAGCGAGGATTCCATTGCTATACATGGACCTGGAGTGGCCAGTCTGTACCCGGCTTTACCGCTTTACTATTTCTCGAACATCGTGTCTTCAAACACGGTAGATAGCATAGAGGATATACCGTTCCTTATGCCTAGGCATCGATCCAGCGTCATGGTAGGTCTGTGTATCTCTGTTGTTGGGCTTTGGGCATTTAGAGTTCATGGGTAGGCAGAGAAGAACTACTGCAATAGTATACCTATGGTAGATTAGGTAGTAAAAGGCAGCCATGGATGATAGAATAGGTCAATTATGGATGATGTTAACACACCTCCCATGTGGACAGTGAATAATTATAATTATATATAGCACCTTGCTAGGCAGTCATTGTGACTTCATGGTATCTAGGCAACAAATAAAAGCGAGTCTATGGATGCATTTCGAGGCAGTAAGTAAGGCCGAATCCCGGTAGGGAGGTTGTGAAATAGGATAGAATACATACAGGTTATGTGACAGAAGACCGACAGAAGACGGACGCGAGAGACAAACTCGTTCCCGCGAAGTCTAACGTTAGGTACGACAAGTCAGTGAGTCAGTCAGTAGAGAGGCGTCGCGCCCTCCGCCGCGCCCACGAGCAATCCGTCGCCACCCCCCTTCCTGAACGCCTTCCTCAGCTCGCAGCGGCCGAGGCTCTTCCCGCCAGCCCGGCACTCGGCGCACTCCCTGCCGTGCCGCACCATGAGCACGTGGAGGCCGTACTTGTCCTCGTCGGGGATGCGCGCGTCGAGGTGCGCGTGCGCCTGGTCGCGCGTGGCGCCCGCCGGCCGCCAGCCCAGCAGGCCCGAGATGCGGTGCACGTGGGTGTCGACGGCGAAGCTCGGGCGGCGCAGGCAGAAGAGCAGCACGCAGCTCGCCGTCTTGGGGCCCACCCCTTTAAAGGCGATGAGCTCGCGCATGGCCTCCTCGTCGGAGGCGGCGTCGAAGAGGTGGTCGAGCGAGTACGCGCCGTGCCGCGCGCGCGTCTGCGCCAGGATGTCGAGGATCACGCGCGACTTGATGGCCGCCAGCCCGCCGCTCTCGATGGTCTTGGCAAGCTTCGCCGCGCCGCCCTCGACGACGCGCGCCCAGGCGTCCTGGTCGCTGCCGATGGCCCCGTACGTCGCGTCCATGGCGAGCTTGGCGCGGCTGCTGTTGGCGTCGCTCGTGTTCTGCGAGAGGATCGTGCGCACCAGCGCGTCGAGCACCGAGTCCGAGTCCCCGCAGCCGGCCCGCGACGTCGGCGCCTTCACCTCCTGCGGCCGCGGCCGCGCGCCGTGCAGCGAGGCGAGGATCGCGTGTGCGCGCTTGCATTCCTCCGGACTCGGGCGCGGGAAGTTGGGGTACGGCGACTGTCGCGCCGCCGCGAACTGCGAGTAGGACTTGAGCTTCTTGGCCTGCAGGTCGGAGGGTGCCGTGTTCTTGCTCTTCTTTTCGTGTTTTATTTTGCTGCTTGGGCTGCCGGCTTGGCTGAGGGTGTTGGTGATGGTATCATCGTCCTCTTCGACTTTGACGGGCCGTGTCGCCGCTCGAGGAGACGGAGACGGAGACGGAGACGGAGACGTATCCTCCTCCACCTTGACGCCTAATCCGACAACCTTCTCCTCCGTTTTTTCTTCGCTTGCTTGCCCATCTTGACCTTCCGCGCTCTCAAGTTTCAATCTCTTGCTTCGCCGAAGCTCTGCGGTCGGGAACGCGTCCGCAAGCCCTCTCTTGGCTCTGGCTCTTGGCGCTATTTCATTCTCCTCGCCCTCATTCTCATTTTCGCCCCCTCTCACCCCCTTTTCAAGCTTAGTCTCTCCCCCACGGACAACCACGTCGCCGGCCTCTAGCATCCCGCGTCTGCCGCCGCGCCGTCGACGATTCGCGGAGTCTTCCGCGGTGTTCGCCTTCATGTTAATGAAAAAGACGGTCTTCGTCACGACAAGAAGCGAGTGAGATCGACGGCCAAGGAATGCACTACCAAGGAATGCTCTTGAGGGACGAGACGGGACAGGACAGGACAGGAATCGCGGAATCACGGAGCTTGCCGCCCGCGTGTAAGAAGTTTTACTTTATACTATTCCCCAACACGCGAGAATATGCCAATTGATTCCAAATGATTCCCGACAAGGCGGCGGCGGGGGCGGCGATGACGACGTGGCGGCTACATGTAAATGGAGCGAGACGTCTTTCTCTGTGAGACTACCTACAAACTCCTGACTGTCTGGTTAAACGGCTGATGGGAATGTCGATGTGGTGATGTCAGGGGCTACAATTACTCAAACTAGTTAGGTTAGTCTCTTTCTCTGCGCCACGGCAACCATTTGAACCCTGTCTGTTAGCGCAAAGATCAGCTACCTACCACCTAGGTATACCCTTCTAGATCTCACACCTAATCTAGTCGCTCTCTTTTTTTACGGTTAAAAGCCAACGGGATGATTGATGGCATGATCAGTTAGTCAGCCGTGAGATAATAGGTAAGAGAGAGGGGAAATGAATGAAATAATTATGAGGGCAAAGTATTTGAAGACCACCTCTAACTCGTCGTCCCCCAGATGACTGAGTTCATATTCATATTAATACCACGCAGTAAAACACCGAGCATCAAGATTTCTCCTAGCACTTAGGACAAGGCTTTTCAGTTCACATATTGGTAGTGAAAGAGTTCGCAAGACGTCGTTTACCAAGGAGGTAGTTAATAAAATTCTATGCATATTCCCGATGTCCAATCTCGGGAGAATCACCTCCCCATCAATGATATCTAACCCGGTCCCGACTCCCCCTATCCATTTTAACACTCACTCCACTCACCAACGCCAGCTTAGATTGTCAACCCTAGGTTGGTCTGGGCGACTGACTATACGGCGCCCGGCGCCTGTTTTTTTATGAATACATAATGCTACAGAATAGGTTTCTCAGCCTACACGATTCTTAAGACTTGGTCTTCTTCCGAGACCGAGCCATTTCCTCATAGCACCCCCTCTCTGGGAGGGGGCCCGTTCCATGTTTTCAACCACCGTTGGCATAATAACTGGGTATGCTCCCGTTTCCGCTACCTGCGATGTTTCTAGGGTCACTACGTCGGGACTGCCAGAGCCAATACCCGCCTGTGGCATTGGTGGACGATTTCGCATAATCGGCGGCGGCGTGGCACTCGAGTGTTCGTTCTCGATTATATGAGCCGGACGTGGCGCCCACGGCAAGGTCGCTGGGGGTGGGACGCTCATTCTACCTGATGGTCGCTTGAGATGGCGTAAATGAGCTTGAGATATCGGGGGGCCTCGCGGCGCCGCTGATGAGGGACGAGCCAATTCTCCGCCGCTCGAGGTGGTTCCGCCATTTTCGTGGCCAGACCTGCTAAAAAGCGAGTTGAGGCCCAGAGCGCGTGTCCGCGACTGTAGACCTGCTATCGGTGGGTAATGACTTCTCTTCGTATGCCCTATATCGGGTCGGGTTCCGGGCCGCATCATAAGTCCGGACCCGTCAACGCTGTTGCTTCTCGCTCTCGCGTCGGCCTTAACGACGCTAGGAGCAGTCCATCTTCCCACCTTCCCAGCCAGCGAGGAGAGTGGAAAGTGGCCGGTGCCTTGGCCATTCAAGCTCGATCGTCGTGACGGAGGTTCCGGGCCGTTTGTCGTAGACTCTAGTGGGTTTGGCTGATGCAACTGTAACGAAGTTGCCAGCTCATCTGTCGGATCGCGGCTCAAACCTGGTACTGGCGACCCAAGAAAGCCTTCACCCTTCAGTGCCCCAAACATGGCATCCGGCTGCCAGCCTTCAGAGTCGACTGGGAAGGAGAACAAGTCAGGAGAAGGGGGGGATGCCTGATCTTGGTGAGCAGTGGAGCGAATGTTCTCTCCAGGCTGGTAGCTTTCGCGCATCCAATAATCACAGCTCGCTGTGTCGGAGCGAGCATCAGCGCCGCCGTCAGAATCCGAGTCTGAGACCAAGCTGTCCGAACGAGGCCGTCCAGCGGGGGCAGCTTTCGCCGCCGAAACAGCCAAGTGGCTCAAATCAGATAACCGCCGATTCTCGTCGCTTTTGGTGAGGCCATGAGGCACAAACCCGGGGTGGTCTTTAGAAGTTGTTGATAACGCTACATTTTGTCCATTTGTAGAAGGCCTAGCCTCCTGTCTAGTAGCCAACGACCTTAAATATTTGTTGCCTTGGGGCAGCAACACGCCGACAACCCTCTGAGCGTGTGCATCCTCGGATCGGGAAATAGCATCCTCTGAGCCGGGAGGATCCTGATGTTTTCCAAGAACCGAGGAGGAGACGGTATCAGGAGTTGGCGGTAGAGTGTGAGAATTAGCCAGCTCATTCTGAGCGGAATAGTTTGTTAGGACCTTTTGCAGCGTTTCCCTTCTTTCTTGGTTGCTCCTCACCTGAGATGGCGTCGGGGTTACGACACTTTTCCTGCGACTCGATGTAGCTAGTCCAAAGGTGTCGTCTACTGAATTTACTTTCTCGCCTGGTTTCTCTAGTTTCTGAAGGGGTGCTTCTCTGCGGAGAACCTTGTTTACTGGTATGGCTTGTATAGCTAGGCCAGTTGCTGCTCTAGGCGCTGAGCTGAGTGTACCGCTCGAGCTAGTGTTGCCCCTAGTCGGCAACGAGCTCATGACTGCTCTCTTAGATGGTGTTGGCGAGCAGTGGCTAAACGTGCCATCCATGCCTGGGGCATAATCTAGCGATGGTATCCCAAAGCCATCCTGCCCCTGTTTAGAACCGTAAATGCTCACAAAAGAGCTCTCGCTTAGCATGCTAACGCTAGGGCTAGCCACACAATTCGCTTCGCTCGCGTCGGCGCTTGATATAGAGACTTCAGAGAATTTGCGGATATGCCTGAGGCTGGCACGTGTTCGTAAAACGACACTTCGTAGATGCTGGGTTTGTGCGCTCCGGTCTGATAAAAAACTCGGCATCCGGTCGAGGGGTTTCGGCTCTGTTGACATCAATGCACCATGAGCGCTCGGTCTAGGAGTCTCAGCACGTAACGAGTTGGGATCATTGGACCATGATCGTCTGTAGGACTCATCAACCTCGAATCGTCGCATCATCTCATTCTCCTGAACCAACCCATCAAGCCTCGCCTCAAGCTTGACTATCATATTCACGGCCTCCTCGATGGCTTTGTCCCTGTTGATAATCTCAGAGAGCAGGTTATTTTGAATGTCCGTCATTTCCTGCCCCTCTCGTTCGAGCTCTTCAACTCTTTTTTCCAGGACGGACTGTTTCTCGCGTCGGTGGAATAATTCTAACTTGAGATCGAAGTTCTGCTTATGCAGCGTAGAAACGGCCTGCAAATAGCCCGCGTTAGTCGTGCGCAACTTGGCAAACGGGAACAGGGGGCAGAATGGCCCCTAACAATCACACGTACCTTTTCTATCTGCTTTGCTCCCATTCCGGTCTGACTTGAATCATCATCGTGGCTTGATTTTGGCCGTAGTTCAGCTACGTGCTCTATATGCCTGTATCTTTTACCGGGCGAATTTTGTATGTCTCCATCCCACCCGTCACCGACTGACGAGGTTGTGTCAACCCCAAATTTCCTAGCTAACCGTTCACTCTCTGCTCTTCTTTCTTGCTGCAGTCTTTCCTGAAGTAGACTGGAAGCTGGTATGCTTAATTTTAATTCGTCGCTTGACTCTCTGGGCAAATGCAGCTGGTGTATCATGCTCGCCGTTTCTTTATCGTGTTGGTTATGGTGATATATTTGAGTAGGAGAGGCATTTGGTGGTTTCATTGGGTGTGAGCGAGAAGCGAAAGTGCCCGTGCTGCTGGCCATCCTGGGGCTGTGCATCGTGCTGCTGGTCGTACTGGCCTGTGAAAGCGTACGATGATGCAGACGCCCCCCCTGGGCCTCCTTACGAGGAACGGCGCCCTCCATCTTCAGTAGCCCGAGGTCTATCCAACTAACAAAGAGCTATGGATGTTCCATCTGAAACTACGAGGTCCAATCTCGGAACTCAGCTACAGGGTCTAGGTAGATGGCAGATGGAGCAGATCGTTTGTTCCGGGGGCGCGGGAAGGATTGTCGGTGTCGGTAGTCGCGTTTGCTGCCGTCGAGTGTTGAAAGAAGAATCGTGAATCGCCGAAGCTTTTGTTTACTCTACATCGCCACCTCAACTGGCAAAGACGAAGTCGAAACGTGGACAGAGCGAAACGAATAAGAAAGGGGGCGGAGGGACCCGGTGCGATGCAGAGGAAGACCTGGCGTCTCAGAGGTTGGGGAGCAATTCAGCTGCCGTGAGCACGTAGGTATCTGGGCATAACGAAGCCCCGAATGTCTTGCCGATGTCTCAGCTTCAGACTCGGGAATGCGTGGCGCTATGAGGACGCCTGTCTAGCGAGACCAGATGTTGCTCTTCTCACACAAAGGGCCACAGGCCTTCCGCCTTACCGAAGGCACATAAGACAAGCCGGCACGACACCTACATGTAGCGGAGAGATTTGGGGAAGAGACTGCGAGAGGAGAAACGGAGGGCAGGAGGAGCCAAAATGCAAGTACATTAAAAACCAACACCTATAGCCTATGTCACAGCACTTGGAAGCGAGGAATGGGTAAGCCAGAAGGAAAGCGTTTGGCATTGGTCTAGGTTAGGTGTCGGAAGGTGAAGAAAAGAAGCAATTAACAAGTACCTGACCTGAGCAATTTGCGTATTTCTGACAGGAGAAGGAGAAGGACAAGGACAAGGATCCAATTGAAGCTATTACTACTTCCGTACTTCCTGCATACACTAACTAGACTGGTGTGCTGCGACTGCCAGAGTAGGTATGTGCCTTAGATAGAAGGTACAGAGTACCATATATATCACCTTAATATAGTGTTTGAAGTAGGTACTAACTACTTGATTAGCCATGCAGCCTCCATGTGGCTTCTCCTTCCACCTTGCATCCATCACAGCTGACGAGTGGGTACCTACAGAGCACCTATCACATCTAGATAGACAGTGTGATAGGGCACTATGTCAAAGTGCCCTTCGTACTGTGCCATGTAAGAGGGATCTCGACTTTCCGATCACCCTGGAGACGTAGCTCCATGTTTTCGACGTAATAACTTCAGAAACCTAACCTTTTTCGACGAGATTGCCAGAGCAATGGGCTGAAGGCGCAATGTGATGATCCGTTGTTTTAAACACAGGATAAATGGCTGGAACGGCCATCCATGCCAAAGTTAGACACATCTTAAACTTGGGAGCCAATCACGACGAAGTCCGGGTTCATGGCCAAGATTTCACCCGATAGATTGATTCATCTGGGTAGGCTTATTACCTCATCTTATAAGCATATCTTAGGTTACCGAAGATCAAGATCCGTACTTACGTTGTTAAACTTTCAGTCGCAAACCCTCCCGCGTCTATGCGCCCCAATAAAACCGTGCCCGCCTTTATTAGAAACAACGTATATACTGATCGAAGAGCGATATGTTCAAGATCCCGGCGCCCGAAGACTCGTCGTCAAATCATTTGAAGGCTTGGCCTACGGCACTGCACGGTTCTCCACAGCCGTCTGCAGTCTAAACTGGGATGCGGGTGCGTTGGAGACACGGGCGCAACTATGCTCTGGCACCGTTGATCGCGCTTATGGCGATAGATACACTACATAGCCATCCATCCCCCATATATGACGATGCAGCCCCGCGGGCGAAGGGGGTAGCATCGCGTAGCTTTGGTTCGTATAGGCAGTCTCGTGGGGTGTGTTGCCATACAGCACAAGTGGACGCCCGAGCCCGCCGGACGGTTCGCTGCCTACGATCCCGAAGCGCAGAGATATGCGATGCGCGTGCTACGTGGTAGTTGACCTGGCACGTCGTTTGCGCCGCCTCTCGCCTTAATGGGGGACGACAAACGACATCGGACAACTCACTGCGAACCACTAGACTGAACAAGGCAGCCTGCTCATAGATATACATATGAAAGTCGGAATATCTCGGGGGAGAGGGGGCTCTGTTTGGTATAATTCTAGCTCCTGTTCCTCATCCCGCTGGCGTCGGGCTCCCGTTTCGCAGAATGACACCTCACAATACGTAAAGCGCCCCCGGGCACGATATCTTTAGTCGATGGGCAGAGCATTATCGCTCTCGGCGTTTTAGTCAATTCCATGTCACAACGAAGTAATTTATCCACTATCTACTCCAGAAACCCCAGTTCTATCTTCTTGCAATCCAGCGTGCAGTGAAGTTCGTTATAAATCTTCCGGTAGGAACAATGACTACTATATGCCGCCACTCCATGTTTTCTCCACGATGAGGGTTTAAGCACTCAAGATGCCATGATTAACTATAAATATACCTTCGAGAAACGGTTGCTCGGCCCCTGGCGAATAGGTTAGATACAGCAACGACACGCCGATGGAGCGTGGGGTCAACTATCTAGTGATTTTTATATTCCAGTGACTTGCAAATTAATTTGGTAGTTCTACTCTTTCTTCATGGGATTTTCTTGCCGCTAATCATAATAACATGAGTATTATGTATTTAAAAACCTTATTCATTATTCATATGCCTGCTATTTCTATTTCTTACAATTCATCTTTGAAGAATATCTCCTCGCTACCTTCCTCATCGTCCTCCTCGCTTTGGCCTCCGGATTTACCTTTCCCTCTCCGTACCTTGTCACCCTTTTTGCCACCCCCTTCGATGCCATCCCCGCCCTCCTCATCCTCTTGGATTATCCCCAGCAGTTCCCTGTGCTGACCGGGCACCTCGACCATTTTGAGTTGCCATGGCCTATCGCCGGCCATTTTCTGTATTTCCTTCCGGAGGGCCTCGACGTCCTCGGGGCTAAGATCTAGCTCCCGGAGCTGCTCCTCCGTCATGATGTTGATCTGGCCGCCTTCATCTTTGCCAGCTGCGGAGGCGATGATCTCGACGAGTTTATCCAGACCACCGCTGCCAATTTTGCTGCCACTACTGCTCCGAAAGTTTCGAGGTGGTAATAAGCTGGGTGCTTCTTTGCCGTCCTCCCCCTGGCCGAGCAATTGTCGGCCCCCGATGACCATACCGCCGATGACGACGGGGGACTTGGCAGCCTCCCTGGCACGGCCAACCACGGCAGCTCGTGCTTCGAGTGTCTTTTGCGCATGCCAATCGACCTGGGCCGACTCTGGTACGATAGCCCTACAACTAATGATATTGGCTCTCTCTTCCTTGGGGGGCCGGAAGGCGACATCGACGCAGAGGCGCGGCGTGTTGACCAGCATTAGGTACGAGCATGTCGTCACCTCCTTGATCCAACCAATGCGATCCTGGGTACTCTCGGGGCTACAGTGATATTGTATTTCTATGGTGCGTTCGCGGCCTGTCAGGTCACAGACGGTGCCATCGCCCATCCTCTGTACTAGATAGCGCTGGTCTCCCTTCACTTGTAAGTCGGTATTGGGGGGCGTTGGGGTCGCGGGATCCTGCTCATTCTGTCCTCGCTGTTGCTGGGAACCACGGCGGGAGGAACGCGAAGCTACTACGAGGGGATCAGGGATCCGACCGAGGATATACTCAGCGGTGGTGACGTCGCGCATGGGCGGACCACTCTTGACGCTGGAGGCGATGGCGTGGAACTGGACGACCTCCTGGCCGTAGCAGAAGCGATAGCTCCACCAGCCCGACATGTAATACAGACATGTGCCGTCGAGTTTGTTGATCAAGTCCCAGCCGTGGGCCGAGGCGCGGGCGAGTTCGCGTGCCTCTTCGGCCATGGCGAGCTCGGTGGCCGTCTTGTTCAGGGCGGGGGGCGGCTCGATGACCGGGATGGCACACAGATAGCGGTGCGGCGGCATGCTCATGAT
The DNA here is from genome assembly GCA_022578495.1 of Nemania sp. NC0429. Taxonomy (NCBI): domain Eukaryota; kingdom Fungi; phylum Ascomycota; class Sordariomycetes; order Xylariales; family Xylariaceae; genus Nemania; species Nemania sp. NC0429. The sequence continues at coordinate 26,040 of MU392317.1, read as the reverse complement.
CTCATACGACTCAGCGGCGGCATCATGGTGGGCGTGACCGGCGGCAGGCGCTGCGGCAACGGCGGAGGGGACGACATCAGGGCTGTCAAGGAGAAGCTGGGCGTCGGCTGCCGATATGTACGTGTCGGAGATGACGACTTCGAACTGAGGATAGGCGAGCAGGTCGTGATGAATGCTGAAGCCGGGTTGGCGCGCCCGGCAGAGCTGTGTCCAGGACCCGAACGCCAGGAGCGAGTGAAGGCGAAGACGGCGCATGGTGCCGCTCTGCATCGAGATGCTATACCTCTGACATGGGAACTGTACTCGATGCTGGCGAGGCGTCGTGGGTTGCGATCCACTACAAGCAGGACTGCTGAGGACAGATGTCGTCACGTCGGTACTTGGCGCGATTAATGTGTCATCTGATTGGTCGCTGCTGAGAGACCTGAAGGTACAATGTACACTACCTGCAATCTTACTGCGTACCTACCTACTTCGAAGGACAGCTGCGTGCACCAGACAGTCAGGAGCTTGAACAGACCGTTTCGGGCCGAAGGGCGCCCAGTGCGCAACGTTCGTACCTATCCTAATCTTATGAGATTCCTAATATATGGCACAAATATCCTAGCCAATTTCATTTTCAAGTATTTTAGTTGTTCATCGTAATTGTTACTAAAGCATTTACCTCCCTAGAATTCGAAGTACGTAACTGGGTTTCTAAACTTAGATACCTAGTAGTGTGTACATTACATCACTGGCCTAGGTACCTATATACTTGTAATCAAGTGTCGGTGGTTTATCTAGGTAGTGTACGTGGAATACGGCTTGCAAGGTATCTGGCGGAAGCCGCCGGCATTTCTGTGTCGAATTCGGAATAGGTAGCCCACATACGGGAATCGGCACCTATGGAGTGTACACTAGTACTTCGTACCCAGTGCCTTCTCTCCGGTCTCTTGCCCAACTCTTCAACCTTCAACCCTGACCATGTACGCCCGACTTCTATTGATCTGCATCTTCTTCTTCTCCTCACCGACGCCGTCTCTAGAATACCTACGTAGGTACACTAGGTAGGTAAGTATACCTACCTACCTACACACGACAATACTCAAGGGCTTGCCAGAGTTGTGAGCCCCTCCAATCTCTCCTATTCCGCCTCAGTCCAGAGGCACCCCGTTTGATACCTAACAAATACCTATACTACACCACCCTACGCCCAGATGATCAAAAAAAGACATGGAATAGTCGGCCGTAGAAGCTCTGGCATTTGGAGACAGTATCTCCTTCTTGTCCCTCTCAAATCGGGGCGAGTTATCACCGTACTATCTAGTAATAAACACGGGTCTGTATCTTTCCGTTACTGTTCGAGTCGTGCCGTAGTAGTCGGGCGAAGATGGTTGGGCTAGGGTCGGGCGAAGATCGGGCGAACTCGGGCAAGCTGACGAACGGGAACTTGGGGAGTTTCTGTTGGGGAGAGAGCGTGGGCATGGAGGTATTTGCTTTGCTGGCTTACACTATCAGCGTCGCAGTGCAGGCGAGTCTCGCTCCATGACGCAGCGAGACGGTTCCAACTTCCAGAGGCCGTCCGATGTTCTCTGGCTGGACTTGTCAGAACTGGTAAGCCAGGCGCAAGGCTTCTTGGAGAAGGGGATGCAGCATGCTACACTAGCCTCTGGTGGCGTGCACCACCTCGCTGCCGTCCTGGGACCGACTGGGACCGACTGGGACACTTGCAACCCTGCAACCCTGCAACCATCAATCCTGCTGTCTGCTACTGCTGCGCCGTGGCTCTGTGGGTGACCCGAAACCCCCAGGCGTCGACAGCCACTCAACAGCTCTGTGCAGGCGCCCGCCTCACTCTGGGAGATTGGAGATTGGGACAACTCATCGCAACCTGCCTATGCCTAGGCTAGTATAGCCTGGAGCACCGCGGCACCGTCCCCGGATTCGCTGGATCCAGGATGGACAGGGACCAGGCTCCATGCCCCCGGTCAGCGGCCATCTTCCTGGCCTCTCATGTACCTAGCTCTCGTCCAGAAAAGACGATGCCACGAGGTTTCTCCCTTGTAGGCTCTGCCCCCTTCGTTGGACGAATGGCGTGCGTCCATGCGCTACTTCGTGCGTATCGAACTTTGGCTTCGGGCATGTCGTTGAATCCAACCCTGGAGAGTCTCGATAGGCCTCGAATACCTAGGTCTGCCTGGGTATGGTCTTTGCGGTCTATCGTCTAGCGACCTACCTATGAGTCGGTCTTCCACCGGCTTCAGGTATCAGCTAACTTTTGTCTACCTATTGGTGTTACGGTGTTCATTCCTACTTGTCCAGTTGGTTCTGAATTCTCTCAGAACATAGGCTCTTGGGGACATGTCACTTGGTAACGCTGATAACCCTCGTGCGGTTCGATGACCGTCGGGCTAAGTTATGCATCACGACGGCGTGGGCCTCAATACAAGTTGTGAATTGACGAAGCAGTGCCGTAAGATTCCTATGCGATACAACCGACACACACCTCTCTCAGAAGTGCATGCATGAATCTATACACAAGAAGAGTCAGAGCAGCGCCAATCGTGGCTTCGTGCCATCGAGACATGGCACACCACCTTGACTTTACTTTTACCCTCGTTCCTTTCCCCTTTTCTGCACTTTTTCTCGAAGACAGGTCTAGAAGAGCAGTTCTCCATACGAGACGCCTGGTTCGGTTTCTGAACTGCCGAACGCTCTTGGTGAACGACGAACGCAAATCATCCCGTCAACAATCGTGGTGTGTGATGACTTGGTTGGACTCTGACGTGTATGCTGGATGATGTATGAATGTACCAAACCACCATTCGGAAGTGCTAGCGTGTTTGCATGGTGCTGACAAGGATCCCGGCATCCCACCCCTTCTCCTGTGTGACCCCAGCTGACCAGGCTACAGAGCCAGAGCCAAGAGAGACTGGTCTGAGCTGTCGTAAATTAGTCCTAGCGACCTAACCTGTCCGGGTATTCATGACCCAGCCGGAGAGGTGACGGGCCTGCATCTGCATGCCTACCTGGCCCACCGCCACGCATGTCCCAAAGCCTCATACTCAACTGACTGGCGGTACTTAACGCGCCTTCTTCTCGTCGAGATCATCATCGCTGTCTTGCCTGGGGTAGTGCTCGTGTTTCTTCCTTCTCTTCATCCCTTACCGCTGTCCATTCGCGCCCACTAGGATTCATCGTCGCTGCTGCGAAGCATACGTAGACAAAGCCGACATCCATCCCGTTCTCACCGTCATTCTCATCCATTTCCCCCATACTTGTTGAAAGCAGGGCTGCGGTAGGGGACTGTATCTTCGTGAAACAGGTGACGAGACAAAGTGAAAGTGAAGCGACGATAGCTCTCATTTAGCTGGCATTGCTGTCACATAGCGCTTTTCTACAACTCGGCGTCATGAACCGAGCTCCTAATTCAGAGCAGCTGGTAATTGAACGGTTGCTCGCGCAGCTCAAAAGCCGAGAGGAAGACCTCAAGGCAGCGAGACAGACCATCTACCAGCTGCAGAGTTTAGGCCACCAGCCACAGCCGACCGATTCTGCAGGTCTAAGTGGTGTATCAGAGCGCTATCCTGGTGAAGATGGTGATACTCGACAGTCTGTTGTGCCCGTAAGCCAGGATGTCTTGTCTGGGAGCATGTCCAGGCCCCTCAATGCCAGCAGGAAGTCGCATAGTCGTCAGTATGTTGACCGGCGCACTTCAGTAAGATGCTCTCGTATAGCCCCGACTGTATGTATGTCCTCTACAGTGAACATCTAATGCTAACGAGCCGTAGCATCAGTACCAAAATAACGATGAACCCTATCCCCATCCCGTGAAACGACCGCGCACCATGTCGCAACAGGCTCCATCATCACAGAAGATGGATCGTGCGGCCTCGAATTTGTCTACTAGGTCAGCTGGCCCTTTCACTGGCAATACACCTGTGTCGCCGCTGGCGACATTCCAGTCGCCCGGTTTTCAGACAGAACACGAGGAGCAGCGCCACTTTTTACCTCACGATAGCTTGATACCCACCCAGACTTTGAGCAGCTTCCTACAGCAGGTCCCAACAGACAAGCAGCTACATGAGATCTCTACTATTCCCGACATGGGAGCCTTCCCTTCGCTGACTGGCATCCCGGTTGACCCTGCTGTCTGGTTGGCAACGCACGAGGCTCCATCGCCGGACCTTGCCGCCCCCTTCTGTAACACGCCTCACCGGAGCCTTGCAGATGTTGTCAACAACTCGAACACGGGCGGCTCTGTCTGCGGCTCGATGACGTCCGGCCCTACATATGATACGACCGCTCCGATGACGCGAGAGAACAGCCAATTCGATACTCGGTCCACCGTAGGAGGAATATCCATGGTCCACACCAGCTCCCAAATATCACACGGACAGGAGACATATTTTCCCGAGTGCTCACAGCTGGATATCGACTATGATTATACGTCATCATTCCTAGGAAAGGACCCTTCCCATGACCCTACCCTCTTCGCTATTGGTTCAAGATTGGCAACGCTTCCGGGCCAACACTACGCATTGACGGCACCGAATGATGGGCTCTTGATTACGCCTCACATGGAGCGATCGCTCTCTAGCACGAGCGCCAAATCGACAACGTCGTCTCTCAGCGCTCGCGCAAAGGACACTCTCAAGCAGCAGAACCACCGGGCGCAGAACGCACCCCTTATGCCAAAGCCCTCTGTTGACGAAACCAAGATTGAAGCGCCCTTGGATGAAAAGACAGAAGGGAAAGCCGTAATTACAAAGACCAAATATGTACGGCCAAGGCAGCCGAAGGTATTTTGTGACCTATGCGATGAGCATGGGAAAGAGTTTCGCGGCGAACATGAGCTCCGGCGTCACAAAGACGCTAAGCATCAGGTGCTGGTAAAGAAGTTTATATGCGTTGACCCCCAAGAGCACGGCCTGCCCGTCAATGTCCAAATTATCAACCCCCTGTCCAAATGCAAAGCTTGCAAGGCACAGAAACAATACGGCGCCTACTACAACGCGGCCGCGCATCTAAGACGTACCCACTTCAAAGAGAAGCCGTCGCGGGCAAAAAATAGGACCTCGGGTGGGAACGGCGGCGACGACGACAAGCGTGGTGGCAAGGGCGGCGGCGACTGGCCTTCCATGCTGGAACTGAGAAATTGGATGCAAGAATTGTACGTGCGGCAAGATGAGAAGCAGCCCAAAGACGACGATGACGCCGATGATGAGGTCGATAGCAGCCAGCCTTTCTTCGGCGATGCCGAGTTGAATCCCAACAACGTCGGAGGCTCGTCTTCGGACCTAGCCTCGATTGGCATGGTCAATGTTGATTACGGCTTTCAGAACCCACTGACAATCAACACAATCAATGCGAACATGGCATATATGGACGTAAGGCCCCTTTCGACAGATATCCCGTTCACAAATATGTCTCTTGCCTTCGGGACGGATGTCGCGGCGTTTTCGACAATGAACCACGTGCACCCGCTAAGCGCGACGGCCTCTCCATCTACAACAGTGACACCCCTGACTATCTTCAACGATACGCAGCCCCATCATTTCGAGAACGTGGGGTATCAATACAACGCATAGTTCGACTCAGTGCCCGTCTTATACTTAGCTTGTCGCAGTAACCTAGAAGCTGACCCGAAAGCTCCTATAAAGTCTAGCGAATTATTTCATCTTATATTTAGGAGCCAATGTGGTGTTTTCTATTTATATATTCGTCCAATTGTCCCCTGTTTCTAGTTCTTCAAATCTTCTCTTTTCACTATTTTGCCGTTTCACTATACCGTTTTTTTCTTAATATTTATGACATTTACATTCTCCCTCGACTCATCATACGGATTCTCCGACCCCCTCTCCCCACCTCCGACGCGCTACTCACCCTAGCGAAAAGGAAGTTGGGAGAAGAGAAAACAGAAAAGAATGAAAAGAAAAAAAAAGACAAAAAGAAAAAAAAGAGACAACGCGCTTTCAAACCTTGTTTATTTGAAGGTTGGACGGTGCGGCTACGTTGAAAATATCTCTCTACCTACCCACCCTATCTCCCACTCACGGCCTATCCTCACTTCTTGCTCTAGCCCCACGGCGAAGGTGTGGCCTTCCTTCTGGGAGCCAAGAGGGTGCGGGTAGGACGAGACCGGTGTGAATATTTGAATGTTGCCAGCCAGCCTCGGCATCTACTTTCTGGCGTGGTTGTATACATGCCATGTGGCTGCCATGAAGAGCTCGGTGGTGGGTTTGAATATCATCCACAGGCGTAAGGGTACACACTACGGCGGCAGCGTTCTTGGATATTTTTTTGTTGGAATCATGTTCCCTCCAACATTTCCATACTGTGATAGATGATATGGGTCGGGTTTCGTTTAAAGGACACATCGGATGGGCTAATCTACACACGAAGAAGTACCGGCGTTAGTGGCGGTAAGCCCATGGAATTGAACTATCTTTTCCCAATTACTTTGCTTTTTAGAAGCGCGGAGTTACGGTCGGTCGATGGAGTCTGACCAAACGGATTGAAAATATGGCGAGAGACGGCTAGGGAATGCGGCCGACGAATGGAAGCTTCTGCATTGAGGCTGTTAAGTACTAATTGTTCTGCACCAACGCGTTTATGCCAGGGTGATGAGTACGGGGAGTATTATAGAGTCTGTTGCCTCCGGTGATCACGGATCTGTCATGTATTTTACTGGGTATTTTTATTAATGCGTGGGAAAAACCAGGTCCTTGAGGGACAGTGGGTAAAGGAGCTGACTTGTCTATTTGCGAGAACTGGTTTAATTAATGTCGGTACCATTATAAATATGCTCTCAACTATCTTCACTTTTGGTCGGGTCTGTGTCGCCTCTTTGGACTCATGGTGATCTTAATGTGGCATCGGCTAGCTGAGTGATTGTCTGCTCGACTGATGGCGAAATGATGGTGATCTCCTAGTATGCTCGAACCTTCTGACATCTCGGTGTTTAATGGTCTAGTTCAGAGCATGTTTTATGGCATCACTGAGATCATTGCTGTCTCATAATTTAGTCTGAACACTCTTTGTAGTGTAATTAGCGTATCTATAGAGTACAATTATAGGCAAAGAACGTAGCAACTTCGAGCACAAGTTGGATCCCGTATTCCACTCCTCCATCTAGCCTCCAATCTGGTCTTATCAAACTCCGGCATAATTCTCGTTATCTGCATTCCAACCAACTCCACTCGCAATTTGGAGGTATGGTGGATTTGATGACCAGTCTTCGCTACTTCTTCTCCCCTCCTTCTTCCCTATCTCAACTTGTTTTTTTTTTCTCTTCCCCCTCTTAACTTAATTTTTAGCGGCCGAGGCATCCTTCGTCGTGCCACGGGCTGCTAGGTATTGTACTGCTGACTCCTCGCACACTATTGAATTTTATGTCAGTTACTGCCATCACAAACAGAAAGGCAAAACAGCTGAGGTTTAGGAGGGTCAAGGGTAGGGGAAAGGAAGGTGAGGAGAAGGGGCAGTCAAGGAGAGAAAGAGGTGAAAAATGACCAGGGCCAAAAAGAATGGGGGAGGAGACTTACATGTCCTGATACTAGGCGCGTCCAAAACCTTCACCACGGCAATTTGGTTGCCTACGTTCTTCATGAACCAGTTTCTGATCTCACCAGCGGCGAGCGAGTCAAGGCCCAAGTCCGTCATGCTGCTCTGTTGGTCGATAGCGCCCTCGGGCAGCCCCAGGAGCGTCTGTAGGCGCCCAACGAGCGCCGCACCGATGACCTCCGCCACATCCTCCGTCTTCTTCAACACCACGAGCCCCTCCTGGAGGCTCTTCCGCGCCGTGGCCACCGTGTCCTCGCCATCCGCTCCGTGACGGGCAGCGAAGTGTCCGAAGCGCGGGTCTAGGTGCCAGTGTAGCGGGTCTGGAATCCCCCGTTGAAACCGGCGCAGGCCCGTCGTGATATCGAAGGGTCGTCCGTGATGGGGCAAACCGTCAGCGCCCAGAGGCCGGCCCGCGACTATGGCCTCGAGGAACATGTGGTGCAAGTTGTGCTCGGAAATAGGGGGGTATCCCTCCCTCTCCAGCCCCGCGTACAGATAGTCTTTCTCGCGATGCAGGAAGCCGAGGCCGTAGATGACTCCGATGTTGAGCGCGGAGCCGACCAGCCCGCGCCGTCGGCGGTCCGCGGCCAGCCCGTTCATGTACATGTTCGCCGCGGCGTAGTTCGACTGCCCCGGGTGGCCGCCCACGGCCGCGAACGACGACGTCATGATGAAGAAGTCGAGATTTCGCTCGTCGAAGACCGTGTCCAGATTCTTCGAGCCGATGGTCTTGGGGTGAAGGACGCGGTTCCAGGTGTCGAGCGTCATCTGCGCGAACGTGCAGTCCTCGAGCACCATGGCGCCGTTCACCACGCCGCCTACGGGCGGCATGGTTTCCGAGATCGTCTGCTTGAGGGCGCGGAGGCTTTTGATGTCCGTCACGTCCCCTCGCTCGATGCGTATGTCCGCGCCGTAGGCCTCGTTTAGCTCGGCGACCCAGTGCTGCGATTTCGACGCGTTCCGGCTGACGAGGACGATGTTGCGCGCTCCGCGGGAGAGGAAGAGCCGGCACATGCTGTGGCCGAAGTCCCCCGTCATGCCGAACAAGATGTAGGTTTTGTCGGGGAAGAGGAGCTGCTCGGCGGTAGTGTGGCTAACCGACTCGAGCACGTCGCGATCGCCTTGCCAGTCGATGATTTGAAAGGGCTGCATGTCTCCCTGCTGTGTCCGGAGCTTGCCCAGAGAAATGGCGGTGGGGGATGCAAGTTCTTGGGAATCCGCTGACGATTTTCGCGTGGCGACTGTCACCGCCCTCAGCCACATTGATATCATCGCAGAGTTGTCTTCCTTGCGTGTGTGAGACTCCAAATTCAATAAGACGGAGCCGGGATAAACGGTGCAGCTGCTCGGGGCCAACTTCGCAATTGCCTGGGAGAGCTCGTGGTCTTCTGGTAGGAAGTTGAAAACCACACCGCCTCCCGAGAAGGCTTGCTTCACTTCCCTCGCCGGGGCTCTCTTGTGTAGGCGAAGTAGGGTGTAGCGGACGCCCTCACCCTCTATCTTGTGACTAAATCGCGACGTATCTGTTCAAAAGGGTCCAAGTCGTCAGTCCTCTTATCTTGGGTTGTAGAGAGAAATCACGAATCACGCATTGGGGGGGAAAGGGGGAGGGAAACACTTACCTTCTGCACCGGAGTATGTCTCCAGAATAACAACTTCCTGTCTTGCTGACGGTGTGGAAGTCGTAACATCCACAACGAACTTTGCAAATTCGACATTGGGGTCGATGAGGAAGATCCTTTCACCGTTGGCGGCCATAGACACGCTTGTCAAGGCCGCAATGTAGCAAATAGTCTGGTAAAGCACCTCTAAGCTCGGGGGCGCGTCCTCCTGTAAAGCAGATATCTGCGAGTGTGGACATGTGATGTATGATGAATTGGTGCCTGATAGAGCGACCATTCGCTCTCCCGTCTTCCATTTTCGGCCTACACATACGTAGCTAGATATATCGCTGCCTAGCTTGATCGGCAGCGCGGAACTGCAATCCACCTGGATCACCACACTGCCTGGTGAGGGCTCATGAATGTCCTGCTCCGTATCTTTGAGTTGGAAACGGAGAGAGCCACTGGGGTTGAGCTCTGGGACGACCTCAACGCGCTGTCGGAGCGTGTTGACGGGTCTCGTGACGGCACGGTACAGAGCATTGGCTCTGTCATTGCCAGGTTTCCACGGCACGACGCGAGGGATGAGCCGGCGCCCGTTCTCCATGTGGATCTCCGGCTCAAAAGTCCACAGTGACTGGCCGGTCGTGTCTTTGTCGGTTAACAGCAGCCGAACAAAGGCCGCGGCGATCGTCGCCCCCGGGGACTCGCCGGCATTCGTGTCTAGATCGAGTATCTGCAGCTTCGGAGCGGGCACTTCGGCCGCGATAGTTCGCAAGAATCCGAAGCTGGCAGCGTGCTCGGGGTTACTGCTCTGAGAATTGCGTGTCACCCAGAGGATTGTCAGGCCAGGCTGGAATAGGTCACGGAGCCGGCAGATTCTGTGCTCTGTCATATTGGACATGAGCGGCTCGTCAAGATCGGCTAGTACGATGGCGGCAGTACAATCTTGCGCGTCTTGCGCCGTCACTTCGTCCAGTGAGCGAGTGGTCGTGCTGCGGCAGTAGCGAGAGAGCAGATCCCGCAGACTGGAGGCCAGCTTGCCGTTCTTTTTCTTGGAGGCGCCTTGAATGAATAGGAACTTGTTGGCGACGAACTCGTCTCGCTTGGGTTGAGGCACAATGCCGGCTTCTTGGAACTGGCGCACGAACACGGAGCCGGCTGGATGAGATTGGACAGAGCTACGGGCCTGTCTCGAAAAGCCACAGGTGTCGAGAGCATCATGCCAGTGCGGCGGTGTCAGCGGATGATTCAGAGCATGGCCGGAAGAGTTTCTCGGTTGGGCCCCGAGGACGGTGGTGTGGGAATCTACTAGAACTAAGAATCCGCCAGACTTCATGACCTTGCCAATATTCGTGAGGACGCTGTTGGCGTCGTCGTTGCTTAGCAGCGCGGTAGGAAGTATCACGAGATCTAACGTGGTGTTCGAGCCGATCTGACCCTCCAGGTCCTCGCGGAGGTCAATATCTTCATATCGCACCCCCTCGACGGACTGGAGCTTCTCATCTTTTCTTGCAGAGGATACAAATTCAGGGCTCCGTCCGATAATGAAAGACTGGAAGGAGTCGCCGACGGCAGTCAGGATCGGCCCGGTAAGGTCAGTCTGGTTGGTGACAAAGTGCATGATATTCATATAGGGGTGTCGATGTGTGATCTGCTTCGCGATGCGGCCAATATGGCGGCGGAAGATGGAGACTTGACGAGCCTCCTCCTCGATGAACGGTAGCATTTCATGTAGTCGAATTGGATCCCGTTTGCCCGCCTTCTCGATAAATTTCAGGTAGTCGGCATGAGCAGAGCTGCGGATCATGGCGTGAATGCTTTCATGGGTTTCACTTGACTGTCCTTCACTTTCCGCGCTGGATTGATTGCTGGCATCGTGATGGGATTGCGCTGTAGTGAGCTGGATGTCGTCTGTAAAGTGCACGCCAGGTATGAGGTACTCGTCGAGACAGTAAGAGGCAACCCGGCGACAGTTCTCGGCCAAGAGGACATCGTCGCCGTCTGCAACAGTGTTATCGGAACAGACAATCTCATCGGACGGATCGACATCCATGACGGTATGGAGATACATTTCCACGTCATCGCTCGGCTTGTTGTCGGCCAAGGCCCGAACGAGAAGGCCTTCAACTTGGATCTCCGGTTCGCCGGCCGCATTGAAGATGCCGATGTCAACAGCGATAGTGGCTGTGGATGTTTCGGTCGGTGGTGTGCAGTCAGCTAGGTATGTATCCGCGGTTAGCACAGCCTCACGGTCGCCCGCTGTCTTAGCCCCTAACGCGGCCAAATTGAATTGTATTTTATCGATGCTTGTAGGCAGGAAAGATGTCCAGAGAGACCTGGTAAAATATTAGCATGGTACATCAACACTTAGCCGTACGGTCAACTTACCCATCACCAGGAGAAGCATAAGACAGGAAGGCGGATTGGAAACAAGCGTCAAGAGTCGCTGGGGAGATCTCGAGGTTGGTGCTATCTTCGTGATGGAATCGACTGAGGCTGGCTTCGCAATGATGATATCGCCGCTGAATCGAAGTCAGGGCCCTAAAGGGGCCGGTATAAGTTAGACCGGCCGTCTTCATCATGTCGTAAAAGGCGTTGGGGTCAGCAGACGATGTCTCACACAGTGAGGTACACCTATGCGGTAAAACGTCCATTGACGGCGTCCCTAGAACAATGTGTAACGAGCCAGAGGCGTTCATCTTCAACTCGGTGCCACCATCGTGCCGAGCTGGGCGAGAGTACAGAGCGAAGGTAGCATCGATGACTGGACCGTCTGCTCCGTTCGGCGAAACACAGAGGGAAAAGTAAGTTTCGACGCCAGGACCCTCGGCGTCGATAGGAATAGCACTGAGGATCTTGAAATCCAGAAGTTCGATCAGTGATGCTGGCCGATCACCGAGGAAAGATCGTGCCGCGTCGAGTGCCATGACACAATAGGCCGAAGCGGGCAGCAACGCCTGGTCCTGGAAACGATGGTGCTCTAGCCATGGGATCGAGTCCAGCGTCAAGAGGTTCCGCCACTTCAGCTCATACGTGGTGTTCTCATGGCCCCGCACGCCTAGAAGCTCGTGAGGCCCCTCCTCCCTAAAATTGTGTAGATGGGAGATGCGCGTGTCTCGCGAGTAGGAGACCGAGTGATCGAAGGGGTAAAGTGGCAGGTCGCTGAGTCGTGACTGAAGTAGGTCGGGCATAGGGGACCGTTCGATGTAGCTGCGCAAGTCGATGGCCGAGGGTCCGAATTTAGACCACATCCACCCCAGGAAATCGGAAACGGACAGGCCGCTGTCTTTCGTTCTGTTCAAGGGGCAGGCGTACGGAATCTTACGGCCGAGACTCTCGGCCGTTTGCCTGAAGGGGCCCTGCAGCGCTGGGTGCGGACCGATCTCTACGGCACAGTCGATTTCGTCTCCGTATTGAGACAGGGCATATTCTACGGCTTCGCAGAACTCTACCTGATTGACCATGTTGTCCGCCCAGTATTGGCAGTCCAGATCTTGTGCCCCCGTACGGGGACGGTCCTTTACACTCGAGACCCAGATGGTTTGGTTTCCTCCAGAAATCGGCGAAACACCGTAATGTCGCATTGCCTTCACGTAATTAACAGCGGGCATCGTCATGTGTCTGGAATGATAAGCCGTGTCTACACGCAGCATCTTCGAGTCCGCCAGTTTACCCTCTTCCTCTTTGAGGGCTTCGATAAGGGCACACAGGTCCCCTGAGAGCGTTGTGCTGTTCGGACTGTTGGTTGCCGCGAGTTGTATGCTGTCTTCGAGTAGTGGATTGCTGCAAAAGGCGACAGCTTCACTCTTTGGCAACCTGGTCGCTACCATGCCACCAGGTTGGCCGCGGGGGCTGCTAGCGAGATGTGCGACCATGCCTCGATAATAAGATATGACGATGGCGTCTTCGGCGGAAAGCTTACCGGCAGCGTAGGCGGCAGCAATTTCTCCCGACGAATGCCCGATGACGGTGTGAAAGTCGACTCCAACGCTTCGCAGAAAGTCAACGAGGGCAATCTGTAAGCCCGTACAGAGGGGCTGCGATACAGCTGCTTCATGAATACGGGACGCATTTTCCCCGGCCATGATCTGCCCTTCCAACGTCCATGAGCACCGACGACGGCAGCCTTTGAGAACAGTATCGAGCTTGCGTATGGTGTCACGGTAAACGCCGCTCTGATACAAGAGAGACTTGGACATGGTCGGCCATTGTGCGCCCTGACCTGTGAAGATTCCTAGAATTCGCACCGGTGATCCCTTCGCATTTGATCGGTTGCCCTTCTCGACTGGAATTGGCGGCTTGTCTTGGGGTAAGAACTTGTCCAAGGCTACCCGAGCCTCGGATGTGGTAGCCGCAGAGAAGGCAACTCGATACGCAAGATCTGAGCGGTGCGAGTATTGATGCCAAGACAACTCGCGAATGTCGATTTTACTCTGATCCAGATAGGTTCTATAGGACTGAGCCACCGCTTGCACGGACTTGGACGATGCGGCTGAGATGACGATGGGCAAATAGAAAGGGATGGCATCGGGTTTGACGGGCGCTTGCTGTTTCGAATGGGAACTGGCATTCCGCTGTGGCTTCATCACAGAGACTCTGGTTGCTCTCTCAGGCTCGGACCGAGACCGAGTGACTGATACTCCACCGTGAACCTCTGGTGTGTAGGACTCGATGATGGCGTGCGAGTTGGTACCTCCAAACCCAAACGAGTTGACACTTGCTCTCCGTGGTTCACCGGCGGGGACAGCCGGCCAAGGCGTCAAAACTGTCGGGACCTGGAGATGTGTATAACTTGGTTCTACGTCCGGATTCAGATTCTCGAAGTGCAGATTTGGTGGGATAAGGCCGTGCTTCAGACTCCAGATCGTCTTCAGCAAGCCTGCGAGGCCCGAGGCAGCTTCTGTATGTCCGATTACTGTTTTCACGGAGCCGACGATCAGCTTTTCAGTCGAGGGGGACACCGGCTGTGTATTGTCCTGACTGGCATCGGCTTGGCTAAAGAAGGCATCATGAATTGCCTTAGCTTCGCGGGGATCACCAGCTCTTGTACCCGTTCCGTGTGCCTCGAAGTACTGGCACCGGTCGGAGGGACGTGTAGGGTCGAGGCCGGCTCTTTGGTACGTCTTTCGAATCAGCGCGGCCTGGGCCACTGGGTTTGGTTCTGTGAGCTGGCTCGTCTTGCCGTCTGCATTGACGCAAACCTCGCGAATCACACCTTCAATGTGATCACCGTCGACGATAGCTTGAGCGAGTGGTTTAAGGATAACGGCTGCAATGCCTTCGCCGCGAGCGTAGCCATCGGCTCGATCGTCCCACATGTGACACTTGCCGGAAGGGCTCAGCATGCCGAGACTCGACTCGACGATGAACTGGTCTGGGGCGAGCATCAAGTTTGCTCCCGTCACGCACGCCATGGTACAATTACCCGACCGCAGACTCTGCACAGCCAATTGTAATGCAACGAGACTAGAGCTGCAGGCTGTGTCGATGCTCATAGAAGGGCCTCGGAAGTCGAAGAAGTGAGAGAGCCGGTTCGACATGATGGCTCGCGAATTGCCTATCACGAAATATTCTGATATTGCCAGCTCGTCTCTGACCGAGAGAGCCTCGTAATCTTGCGTCATACATCCTGAGAAGACGCCGACTTCCTTACCACTGTACTGATCAATGGGAAACCCACCAGCCTCCATGGCCTCGAAGACAACCTCGAGCAGGAGACGCTGCTGGGGATCCAGGGCCTCGGCCTCTTTGGGTTTGATCCTGAAGAAGCCCGCGTCGAAGCGGAGAGGATCATCGTTCAGCCAATACGCCTTGGTGCAGTTAGTTGTACCATGGTGCCGGCCGTCTTTGTTGTAAAAGTTTTCAACGTTGAATCTGTCTGACGGAACTTCGCGTGAGAGGTCATGGGGCTTGGATAGGAGATCCCAGAGCTGGGAAGGCGTGGCTACATCGCCTGAGAAGCGACAGCTGCTTCCAACGATAGCAATTGGTTCGATTGGATCTGATACACTGTCCATCTTGAGATGAGGAGAGAGGTTAGGTAGAATTAGGTAGGGCAATGAGGTATTGTACGCGCAGTCTTCAAACGCGAATTGTTGATGCCGTGACACTGGTATCACGAGGGCATTGGGAATTGAAGAGTCGAAGAGATGTAGAGTCGAAGAGACGAAGAGCTGAAGTGATGAAGTGACTAATAGTGGAAGAGATGGAGTGATTAGTAGTTGAAGAGATGAAGATGAAGTGATGAATAGTGGAAGAGATGAAGAGAGTGGGTGACAAAGAATTGAAGAGTTGAGAAGAGAGAGAGAGAGAGGAAGAATTGAAGAGTTGAAAGTCAAGAGAAGGAGAGACTGTGTATTAGAGAGATGGGAAGGAAGGAAATCACAACCAGTCCTCACCATAAATACGCCGAGGGCTTGAGGGGTGGATCCCAGTTGTACTTTTTGTAGCTAATTTGCAGTTGATGATGGGGGGGTATGTGTCGAGGGATAGCAATTAGGAGGTAATACTAAAGTCCGTGGATACTCACTGCTGTTGGCGTCAAAGCCACAATCTGATTCGTAGCTCAATGCTGAGCTTGTGCTCTCCTGAGATGTCTCAAGAACTCCCTCCTAGATTTCGGGTACCCCGTATTAGCAGGACTGAACAAGGGAGATTAGGACGCCGGTTTACGTGCCGTACTTGAGGAAGGGCTCAGACAATATACCGGAGATCTGGGATTGAATCTAAGGAGTAATCAAATACTCCTGGACGTACCTCAGCTGTCTCCTGTTACCAAGGTATTGGTAGAATGGTGCCTGCAGTAGCCTCTCAAATGTTCCCCAGACTGTGGAATCGATGCAACATCCCTCGAGCTAAAAAGGTTAAAACAACGGTGGCAGCAAGTTCTGAAGCTTAGCCACACCCAATGTTAATTTATGTTCATTTGCAATAAAAATAGATATTACCTATGTGGTAGTTTGTTTGTTAGCTGAACAATGAGCTTGTTGGGACATTGCAATTTAACTTGGTTAGATTCAACAAGAGGTTCATACGGATACAATGCCTAATGCGTGAACTGTTTTCCTACTAACCTCAAGAGGCCTTAGGGGCCAAAGAGCTTTTAAACTGTAGTTCTACTAAAGAGCACAATATCAAACACATATTGCAGCACATAGCGGCCAAGGTGTGTAATCACATGTGACATACAGTAAGGGGGAGTGTAAAATTCCAACAAAAGCAATGGCAGCCCGTTTTTGTTCTGCTGTCTACCCAAGTAATTTACCCTCTGGAGCTGGAGACTAATCAGTATCTCCCACTCTCATTCACTGGGTACATTACCTTTAACTCACAAGCATAATAAAATAAGTTATCCGTGTCATGCTCCGTAGTATTGTGGACAAAGGAGCTGTCACTGTGGTAACACAGTCACAGTGCATTGTTTTACTGTGACAGGATATGACTATGTCGGCGCCATAGATGTCCTAAAGGTAATGAATGCACTCACAAAGCAATCACTGGACCTGCCTGGCAAGGTACAAGGGTACTTACCATTATTGTGGCCACGACGTAGGAGAAGTGCCAGGAAAGAGGAAGCTTCTCAACCCATTCTTGTGACAGTTGAGTCCTGTCTATCTATGTTCTTTAGCTCCTAACAGGGCACAATTGTACCACCGCACGTGGTGTTTCCCTGCAGGGCCTGCCAAGTTTTGTCATGTGCCAGATCTGCTGTATGCAGGTACTTCAAAAGAGTCTTCTTGGCATTCCGGAATCAGAGCAGGTCACCTCCTCAAAATGGCGGCCATTTAAGCCGGAGTAGGGCAAGATATTTCAGTCCCACCTTAGCTGCAGAATCTGTTTGCTGCGAGTCTTGATGGCCTGGCAAATCGGGAGCTAGTCACTGTGGAACTCATTTGCTTTCTTGCCTTGAATCTTTTGATGGCCTGTTACGGACCTCATACCTGCTTGAGGCTTGTTGAGGGGGCCCGAGAGGGAGTTTGTTCGGGTTGAGACATGAGGTCTCACAACGTTCGATCCTGCTAGTGTGGGTTCACGGCTTCTCCCGTACCTTGCTGTGTTAGATTCGGTTGAATGCAGTCAATTGAAAAGGGTAGTTATCCAAGCTAATTAGCATGGGCATCCCTATGCGGGTCGGGCCGTATTTGAGACGGGCTTCCCATGTTAGACATTTGACAAGGTCCCCTTTTGCGGCTGTGAAGGGATGAGTTGGAAGTATATGACTCTGTATTTATTCGTCGGCAGCCTAAATCTAGGGCATGGTATGGCTTATAAGCTTTCGATTGGGTACGGCCATTGGAATCATTGGCTGAGGTACGTTTCCGTCCTTAGCAGACCAACAAACGTCTCTCATATGAATTGCTGTAAAGCTGTGGATTTTTCAAACTCTTACATATTTCCTGGTAATAGTTCTCTAATATGTAAATATGTCTTCATTATGAATGGTTGTGGTCTAGCTGAGGCCATCCAGTTTTTATCCATCCGGGTTAGGAACAAGCCCAGCTATTGGCTCTGTGATTGTAAAATGTCTTAGATGACCCGCTCATGCGCTTGTTGACCACTGCAGCAAAAAAATGGCAAACATGTTTCTCTCTGCTACTGTGTTATTCTTGAACAGACTTATTGTTATTGTCATTGCACGTTAGGGAGAGGGTTCTGTCTGCTGAAACTCGGTTTCGTTTATAGGCTATGTTGATCTCGCGAATGCCTGAGGCTCCCTGCAGACTTGCACAGGTTATAAAGCGTATTTGGTGCCGTGCCACTATCAAATGGTATTGAAGACCTAGAGACGCTGCAATCATCCATAGTGTGAGAAGAACGGAAAGCCACTTAGAGCGTTGCGCCTATTACAGATACTTTACTAGACACAATCCGTCCCTAGTATTAAGCAACAGTTATCGATATTATAGGAACATCGTCCTTTAATCTTGCTAAATCTTGAGATAACAGTTGGTGGCATGTACACATTAGGTACCGTACTTAGCTCTTATAATACGCCTTGGTTGTTATATTATACTTCTAAAAACGTTATGTGTATGAGCCGTTTACTTTCGGTATACATCATGGATCTTCTCACGTGAACAACAATACAAGCAAGTAACAAAATACGGGGGGAGTGGATCTTGCGTGACCTCCAGCGAGTCTGGAGAATTGAGAGGCCACAATACCTTGGACCGGTTACGTACCACGACGCCGGTACTGTGATACACGATTGGAGACTTTCTCATATCGATCTGTAGAACGGTGATCTTAGATGCTATATGATATGGCGTAACAACATTGTGAGGTCAAACACTACTATACTTAATAAGCGGCGCATCGTCTGATAGGGGCTGACCTCTATCGGAATCACGGGCAAGGATCGAGGGACTACAATGAGTAAGAAATCTGACCGGCGAGCCCTCTACCCTAGCTCAAAACAAACTTGAACCATGGGGAAAAAGATAATTAGCGACTAACAAAGCAGCTCGCTAAGTTAGTTCTATTCTGGGGCAAGGGGACTTCTCTTGGTAATACATTAGAACTGCGACTCTTGATATCATGCTTGTTGTTATGGAAGTGTGGAGGCATTGTTAGTTTCAGCATCAATTTAGTTAAAGTTCATTGGGCTAAATCCGGGCGTTTAAAAATCAAACACGTTGCCATGTTGGACATAGGTAAGCGTGGTGCTTGCAGTATCTCGAGGAAACCCTGGAAGGGGCTGGATCTGTAGGCAGGGAGTAGTGAATACAGTCGGCCGTAAGGGGTCAATTTTCCCCCTATTGTAGCCCTCGGAGGTGACTCGAGATACCAAACCGGCCAAAACCTTTCGATATCCCGGGGCTGTGAAGTTTCGACAACCTGTTATCGTCTTCCACCAAGGATCCAGGTTCATTAGTTATTCTGCGGGGGTTTAGTCCGGTCCCAGCCAGGAATGTTGGTCCAACACTCACACAATCTGGTACTCCGTTTCAACGGCCTGCCTAACATCTTCTTTGACGTCATCAATAGTCGCAATGCAACAAAAACGAGGGGTTTCCTGGGCAGCCTGCTTTAAGGAAAGGACCGTAGCAGCATCATGACAGTGAACGCGACTTTGCTATACGTCGGGGTATCCGGTAATGTTGCTCAACACGCCACGATGCCCTGATCGTACATACCCTTTGGATTGAACAAGGGAGAGGAAGCGGCATGGTCTGTTCGATGCGAAGACTACCGACGAGCACGAGTCCCTCAGAAAGTTGTCACAAATGTTCCGTCCGGAGTTTCTACTCGACCTAGCCAAGGGATCTGTACAACTAACCTCGTGTGCTCTCGTTTTGTGCCCAATCAGCGTCCCTGGCGCAGACAACATCCTAAGCTTGACACGAGAGGCACAAGGTGTGCGACGACAATCAGTTAACGGGCTGAGTTTGATCATGAACACAGCGCGCATGAAACGAAGTGGAACGATGTCATGTTTCTGAGAGAGGTTGTTGCACTCCTACCAGGGAGGCGGGCCTGTGGTCATATCTCGACGAACCGCGTGCTATCAAATATGTGTGTACATTACACCGTGTACCTGAAGGTCTTCAAAACACAGCCTCAAAAACAGATGCACGAAAAAAGAACCCAAAATTTCCTACACCCCTTTCCTGTCCCATGGAGAACGCGGTTCCCACTATGCTAATTATCACATCCCTGATGACCCGGCCCTAGACGAATTGGAACGATAGAATAGCCGAATAGAGATAGGACCTTGACGGAAATCTATCGCGTGGCGGAGGACGATCTGAATGGATGGTCACCTGTTGGCTCACTGCGATTGAGCACGTTCGTTGGTCAATTCCCGACACCAAAAATCTCGAGATGGATCCTCTCCTGGCTCACACCACGATCGAGGAGATGCTGTTGGACGTCCACCATAAAAGGCATAGGTCCACATATGTAGTAATGAGCCGCCGAGTCACCTGTAAACAAATGCTCTGGGCTGACCTTTTCCAGGTTGATCCGGCCCTCGAAGTCGTAATGAACGCCCTGGACCTCGTGATCTTTCAGTGTGGATAAGAACGAAACTGCCCGTACGTTGGGCTTCTCGGAGGCGGCCTTGAGGATGTCCGCGAATGCCCGGACTTCAGAACCGCGGGCACCGTGTATCAGAGAGATGTTTCTCGAAGACTTCGCGGCCATGGCACTGTTTAAAATGGACATCATGGGCGTGATGCCAACCCCAGCCGAGATGAGCACAATTGGCGTCTCTTCTTCCATCGGTGCAAAGAATTCTCCGGTTGGGTGGGTAAGCTCTACCACATCCCCCTCATTGAAGTCGTCGTGTAGCATATTGGATATTAACCCCGGATATCCCACCTGCTTGCCCGTCTCCTTCTTGACACTGATCCGATAGTAATTGTGGTTTGGCACGTCGCTGAGGGAATACTGCCTGGGCTGGTTGAAGCCGAGTTTAGGAATGTGAAGCCGCAAGCTGATGTACTGTCCTGGCAGGTACAGGGGGAGGGCTACGCCGTCCTCAGGAACGAGATGGAAACTTGTGATCTCTGTAGACTCGACGACCTTCTTCTGAATCTTGAAGCGTCGCCAGCCAGTCCAGTTCTCAAACGCAGCGTAGAGCTGTTGTTCTCGGTTGATGAATATATCAGCGAGACAGGCATATGCAGCCGTCCACTGTTCGCCATTTTGTTAGCGTGTTGTAGCTGTTTTTACTACACTGCGGGAACTTGTCTTACGGCGTCGGCTATTTCGGGCGTGCATGCATCACCTAATACTTCCGCGACAGCCTCAAGGAGATGCTTGCCCACGATGGGATATTGCTCGGGCTGGACGTTGAGACTCGCATGCTTGTGGGCAATGCGCTCGACAGCAGAACTGAGTTTCCCAAGATCGTCTATGTGATAAGCATACGCGACGACGGCATCCGCGAGAGCACGGGGCTGTGCGCCGCCCACTTGATTTGCCTTGTTGAAGATGTTGCGCAGTTCGGGGTTCTTGCCCAGGAGGTTTTTGTAGAACAGGCTAGTGATCTCTTCGCCGTGCGCCTTCAAGACCGGCGCCGTCGCTTTCACGATGGCTACCTGTGCGGGTGTCAATGGGAGAGCCATATTCGGATGGATCTCGGAGGGGAAGCTGCCCCGGTGTAGATGACAATGGTAATATAGAGATGAACAGAAGATGGCCTTGGAAGTTGAGGTGAATTATCAGAAAGGCCTTTAAAGTCTATTCTTGGCTGAGGTAGATAGTCTATAGACACTTGGATAGGCAAGTTGGTTGCTCACGTCTGCTTACTTATATCACATAGGGCGAGGTCTTCTCTCCCGGAACTGGCCGGGACGCGCCGCGGAAGTCTTTAGCAAGATGAAAGAATTACATGGCATGGTTCGGTTCTGTATCATGCCATATCGTTCGAAAATGCGGCCGCGGCGCTGTTTCTGTGTGTCAGAGGTGGAAAGGTTCGGGGCGGGGATGGTTGAAGTTGGGCCATCTCTGGCATCTCCGCGGCGTCATCGACTTAGCCAGCTAAAAAGAAGGCGGTGCAACTCCTCGGGCAGATCCAAATCAAGATGGGATCTATCTCCACGGGCCTTGGCTGGCCTCGAGATGGGCAAGCGCATGTGTCGTGTGTCGTCCGACTCGGACCGTCGCTCAAATTCCGCCGCGCCGGCGTCGCCGGCATCAGACAATGATGTTAAGTTACGGGATAGCTCATGGATGTGTGCCCTCAAGAGACGGCGAGGCAACGCGGCACCGATGGTCTTGCAGACATGTTGATTGCTGGCCGACTCCCTTGCGGCTATGCCTGAGCACTGGCTGTCTAACGATATCGCGTTGATGAAGCATGAACCGGGCGAGGCTCCTTGTTCGGAGCATCTAGGTAGCCCTCATACATGATACGTGCATGTCGTGTAGATGACTCCCTGAGGTAGGTAGGTACTTTGTAAATAAGTTTAATCATTGGGGTACGACGGGAATACCCACCTGGACAAATATCGCCTTTCTGTTAAGCGAGTCCTTAGCCTGGGTCTTTACTCAATTGGTCAAACGGTCCTTACTAGCTTCTTGCCTTCTACCAAGAAAATCCTGCCAAGTCGACCCAGGCACTCATGGGTCCTGTGCCAAGATTGTTGAAAAGAGTGGACTGTCCCGGAGGACAGTGTGGTGCAATTCTAACGGGGCCTATGAGTCCCAGATCCACCCCTCCAGTCCACACTCTTCAATTTAACAATCTCGCACCTGAACTGCATGGCAAACGCGTGAGATTGTTTTTGTACTAGGATCCTAAATAATACGGCCCATACGGTTGATCATTGAAGTAGGTATCGCAGGCCAGAAAATATCAATTCCTTATCACTGCTAAAATAAAAAAAGGAAAATGATAATAATTTGGAGATACCTACGAAGTATGGTATTAAGATTTATTAATTTGTCCAGCATTTCGTATGTCTAGATTCACATCTTCGGCATGGCTGATTATTCCGCACCCAACCGAAGATACCTAAGTCATCGCAACCGCCTCCACTAAGAGGTGAGCGTGGGGGTCTTCTCCAAGGTGGATCCTCATTTTAGTTCAATCCACCTGCGTAAGGCACGAGGGGCGACGTATTAGAAGCGATGCATTTCCAACGACAGCATCACAACTAGCCTAGGTACCTACTTTTAAGGCACTGACTATCATTCACCACCCTGCGCCGCCAGGAAACAAGTAAGTTGAGCCCAGGCCTGGAGCTGAAGGCAGCTTCATCGAGCAATGATGAATGTGAGAAATGAAGATGCCTTCACCGATACTCACGGACGACGAGGATGGAGGTCCCATTTACCTACCATAGAGTGCTCGGTAATCCTGCAGCGTAGCTATGTTGGCTCTGAATGCTGACTCGCCTAGTTATGCCCTATGTCTCGAACGCTGACCCGGGACACCGTCGACAGAGCTGGACCGAAATAATTTCCGCCGTGGTTGCCGTCATCATTCACGTCCGGGCTGCAGGAGAGCGAAACATATTGTTTCTACTGCACTGCTGCTAGTTCTAGGGGGGCTTCGCTGCTTCTTACGAGATAAAGCTACTGGGAGCTCATTGCAACGGAGATAGCTGTGTTTGTGACGAATGCCGCACGACACCAAAGTGCACAAGTTTCTGGCAAAGCGCACCTTTCAACCTAGACTCAAGTTCGGTTCAAACAGTCCGCTGCTACGAGGAGACGACTAGGCGCTCAATATTGTTCACCGCTCGGGGCAAAGGAATGATTTCATATGGTATATCATCTGCCGACGGGGCTCGACCTTGAGTAATAATCGGCTTGATGATTGTCATTAAATATAAGTGCCATGCTATTCTTAGCATAGCGGTAGAGCTGGCCCGCTGCTTGCTAACCGTCATGTGTCTGGGCTTAGATAACTCTGTTATCCTAGTGGGTTCGAAAATTGAGGAGTCTGTATCTTGGTGAGAGGCCAGGTGTTGTCAACTCAAGCCGCAGCTTCAGACCAGACGTATAAGACCCGATGATAGGTCGTCACCGTCTCCCATGATTTATTTCTTATCGCTCTCTTCTTTCTTGCCGTCCTGCTTCTGGCTCTCGTCTGCATTAGACGTCCCCTGCTCCTTATCCTTTCCCTGTTCATTTTCCTTTTCTGGCTCATTTCCCTTTCCTTGCTCCTTTTTCTTCCCCTGCTCCTTTTCCCTCCCCTGCCCCTTTCCCTTAGTTTCTTCCTGCTTCTCCTTCTCCTTCTCCTTCTCTTTTTCCTCTTCCTCTTCTTTCTTCTTCTGTTTCTCTATCTTTGATCTTTCTTTCTGTTCTAGATCTCGCCATTTCTGCGTGTATTCCTCCTCACCAGCATGTTGGTGGAACTTCTCGCCTAGTCCTGAGAGCTGAGGTCTGGCATCTCCGACCTTGGCCCTCCCAATCAAACTGATGGCAATGGCGACACCGACAATGGCCGTCAATACGAAGCGGTACGTACTATACCACGCGGGGGCCCAGCCACGTACCGTGGCCCGCGCGTCGGCGAAATAAAGCGCCACAAAGGCGGCAAACTGTCCCGTTAGCGCAAACTCAACCGGCAGGAACAGAGTCGGCCAAGCAATTATGGGCGCCATGACCCCTATTCCGTACCGGAACCTTGTCCGAATCTGATCCGGGGCTTTCTCGGCATATTCCAGACCCCAGTGAACAGCACCCAGGAAGCTGATAATGATGGCACCGTATCCCAGCTGGATGGGCTCAAGCGTAGCCAGTAGCTGGGCTGCTCTCTCCTGGTCGATGAGAAGATTGTTGGCGAATGTGGAGGAGCTAGGCCACGGGGTATTGAGAACCCAGGCGAGGTAGATAGTAGATACGGACGTTCCGAGGTAAGGCAGGGTTCCAGCGACACCAAGCCAATAGGGTTCTTTGGGGGCACCGGAAAGAGAGAATGTATCTTGGACGGTTTTCTACGGTTACGTATGGTCAGCGTAGGATTACAAACGCTATACGGTGTTGGCTGAGCCATCTATGCCTACCAGATCATCCGCTAGAGCATCCCTGGGAGGGCGTTCCCGGTCGGGCGCTGACGGCTCGTATAAGTGACGGACACTAGATTCTGTCGTCACGGACTCTGGATGAGGCGCAAGCTTGCGCTGGGCGAGCTTTTTTTCCTCCTCGGTGTCGATGCCTCGCTGGAAACCCGTGGGCGTCTTTGTGGCAAAGGAAGTCCATGGCACAATAACAGCAGGGTGCGCAGATACAGCTCTGGGAATACGCGGATTTGCGGCGCATCGATTTGGCGCCAGTATTGGTATATGTCTTTTCGGCGCGAAAACGGCTCTCGATGAGGTTTGTAGGACGCATCTTGTACTGCCTATACGAAGCATCGTGGTCGGAAAGACAGCGTACTCGCCGGGAGCTTGACAGGCGAGGGGCGACTAGCTTGGGACAAGTGAGCTGGGGTGGGCCTTCTGATGGCTTATGATTTTGAATGAGTTTCTCATGAGAGACAAAACGATGGGGGAAAAGAGGATTTGGGATATAGCAAGTAAAGGAGGTGGTAGAGCACCAAGTTAGGCTGAAGAGATGAGACAACCAAGAGGTATGTGGATTCCTAACGTGTGTGAGATATGTAGTATACCTTATAGATAGACCACATACTATCTGCTAGCCTACACCTATACATACAGTATATGTAATAAATGTGCGGTTGCAATTGCTGTTGACTCCATGGACGTTTCTTGTTTTTTGGGGTTGGGATGCACCAGATATCTACGCGACGCACTTAGCAGGTAGTGTCACCCCCCAGAGCTACACGACTTGGATCGTCATCGTCATCGTCATAGTGCCTGTCCTAGGGTGGGTGGTTACCTAAGAGGTACAGTACCCAATTCGATGTATAAGGTAAGAGCTCTAAGGTAAATAGATACTTCAAATGGTAGTTGATACTCTGGAAGCTCTACTATCGCTGCTTGCCATGACCTCAGTGACGTAATGATCTCTTGTCGATTAGGTACACAGTACCGTAGCGGGCCGGGGGGGGTATACAAAACTATCTCCAACATTTTTTTGAAAAATCAAAATTCTTTTTAGGTACAAGCCCTCTAACTGGGTGGCAGTATAGCAATGGTTACATATAACCATAATTTTAGTACTTCAAAAGTATTGTGCTTTAAAAGACATGTCACTTAAAAGAGAGTACATTTTCTAAAATAATTCTGGGGAATGTTACCTTTAAAAGAGTTGTTACCCTTAAAAGAATTGTACGCTCAAAAGAATTATCGCTCAAAAGAACTGTACGCTCAAAAGAACTGTACGCTCAAAAGAATCGCTACTAGAGTGTTGGGGGGGGGGGGGGGGGGGGGGGGGGAAAGTACATATGTACGTTGGGGGGGGGGGGGGGAAATTTAAGGTGGTGTGGGTCGGGTTTGGTTGTAATTTGTTTTGTTAGGGGGCCCCAAAAAAA
>MU392316.1:0-51276 GCA_022578495.1 Nemania sp. NC0429 | reverse complement strand
TGGCCGCTGTGCTTGCCCCCCCCCCCCCCCCCCCCCCCGGGCCCCCCGCCCCCCCCCCCCCCCCCCCCCCCCCCCCCCCCCCCCCCCCCCCCCCCCCCCCCCCCCCCTGGACTGTGAAATTCCTGCATAATCCTGAAGCTGGAATGGCGGACCATTGACTTATACCTTCGAATGAATCAAAATGATTGAGGCTGGAAGTAGAACTCTGAAACTCCTTGTCTTCATCTTCAAGGGGTATCTTACGATGTCGAACGACGAGCAAAAACCGGGCAGTCCGACCTCATGTGCCGAAAATAATTCTTAGCATTGCCAAATGGATAGAATTTTCCAGAAACGAAATGACGCGAGATAAAGCATCGGTGTACATTAGGCTTAAAAAAGTTTCCCCTATGGACTTTATGAGATGTGCATCAAAAGATGGTTCCGTGGGAAAAAAAATAAGACTCACATCATCGTATGAACACGGCCGTGCCGACGAGCGTTCTACTGTGGAGGCTAAGATACTATAGTCTTCCAGGTATATATACTCTCATTCTGTAGGTATATTCTATCAAACCTTCTAGCATGGCATATTTGTACAAGGTTGTAGGAATGCGCAGGATTGCCAAACGCTTTTCAATTCCAGATGGCATGCCATCACCTGCCTGTCGGTGTCGTGGCCCGCACGGCCACCAACAAGCAGATCCATCCCCTTCCGCACCCATATGGGTTAGGGTTAATAAATGGCCGGAGCCATCCAATCCATCTTTTCAATGCTGAGCGCCCGGCGGGCTTTAATCAAACGACCAGCTAACCGTGGTCCGCCCAACCGACAAGTCGGCCAGCGACTGGAAGACGGTGGACGAGACGTCGATGGACCCGCTCGCGCACGCGGGGCACTTGTCGACGACCTTGGCCTTGGCCGTCTTGCCGCCCTTGGTGATGGTGATGGTCTTGCCGCAGCTCCCGTCGTACTGCGACGGCGACATGGCGACGACCGCCTCGCCGTCCGCGTTCGTCTCGCCGCAGGCGCCGAGCCCGGGCTGGTAGAACGTGATATCACCCGTGAAGCTCTGCGATCGCGTTGCGAGAGCAGCATCGCCGTTGATACTGCTGACGGGGGCCGCGAGGGCGCTGCCTGCAGCGCCGAGGGTGATCAGGAGGACTTGGATGAGCGAAGAAGGCATTTTTGTGGTTGAGTGTCTTTAGAGAATGAATGTGTTGTGACGAGCGCCGTGTCTTCACGTACGTAGGCCTGTAAGGACAAGCCTCTAAGCTGAAGAGAATACTGAAATGAATGTGATGTGTATGACAAAAGAGAGTGAGACCGCGAAAATGGCGGTTCGGTACAGCAGTTGGGTGTCTGAAATGAATGTGGTTTTGCTGAGCTCTAGGAGTTAGAGTAGCAATGGTGCGTCCCAGTGATTATACTTATACCTCAGATTAGATCTAGTGAGATCAGCTGAGACGCAACTGACTTGTTTCTATGAACAATTATTGCCTCAAATTATGGACTACCGACTTGACTCGACTCATCTAGAGCCCACCGCGAGCAGATGGATGAGTCCATCCCTCCATGGGTGTTTCGATATCCATCAGCAGGTTTGAGGGAGTCGGCGGTGTCCTAGATTACACGCGTCGCAGGCACGCACGCCTGGATGTCTGATCCGTTGCCGCTGTCCTGGGGGTTTCAGCCTAACAGTATTGTGTCGAGTCAGGTATATCGGGGCCATTACCTTACTCAACTGACTAATGTGCACCAAGGAGATGCACGAACGGCCCGCGAACAGGTTCTGGTAGCGTCCGATTGAACAGTTGAGCTAAACGATGTATTGTCCCAAAGGACGAATGGTGTGTGTTTATCAGTGGTACATATCCACCATACCACAGTTCCAATCCTGCTAGAAGCCATAGATTCAGGTGCTGAATCATGTTCAGCGGGGCAGCGTTTTACCATTTATTCATGTAGAGGCCCCTATACCTTACCAATTCCTTCATAGGATTAAGCGAGAGAACCCCTATCACCTTTATTTCTTCTTAGTGAGCCGGGTCTTTGACCTTCTAAAGAGGCTGTCCGATGTAGGTGAGTTGATACAGCCTTTGACAGGGGGAGATACCGTCTAGGATAGTCAAATTGTTATTCCACGCACTGAAGCTTTTCATTTTTCAAATGCGTGAGCCAAGTCACGAAGCGCGGAGTAGACAATAACAATAGTATGCTCTATATTACCAATACATGGACCAAATAGAACGCCCCTTTTCCAGACTAGATCCTCCTGTAAATGCTCCTCTATGACCATTCTTCGTGACGAACTTTAATCCCTTCGGGCCTCAGTATGCGCTCCGCTTGGTGCGTTTCTCGCGAAAGGCGCAACGTCACCTATCAGTAGATTGACATCCGACCAGTTTTCTTCCCTTGTTGTCACAGGTGTCGGCTCTGTTGATGTTTCGGAAAACTGCCGCGTCAGTGGTTCAGGATGGAAAGTCGATGGCGAGTGATAGCCGGCTGGATACGTGGCTCCTTCGTAGTTCAGTTCCTTCACAGGGCCATCATGAGATGGTGGCAACATGTCTGAGCTAGAGCTAGTATATTGTCGGGAAGTAGGTGAGCCGGATCTCGACTGGTCTGCGTGATTGTCGTAGAGCTCGCCATCGCCGCCAAATTCACGAAATTCTTCGCGGTCGCGGAAGTGCTCAAAGTCCATTTCATCCTCATTGACGGTCTCGAAAGCGACGTTTCCTGTAGCGTCAACCTGGCCCGACTGGTGTGTAGAGATCCTCTGCATCTGATACGTATCTGTATAGTGATTGGTCTCGTGATAATCAGTATCATGCTGGTCGTGAATAATCTCCTTGAGAAGATGCGACGCGTTTTCTGCGACCAGAGGTACCATGAGCTTTTTGTATAACGCCGGATGACCAAAGCGGACCCCGACACGGTCATACTTTGGCTTCGTCGGCTTCCCAGTTTCGCCGCTGTGCGGACCGCTGGAATGGAAATGCAAGATATTATCAAATGTGCGTCGGCAATACCACTTGAAACTTGCTATGATGACGAGGAGTGGTATCATCACTATGACCTGACTAAGTGATTCTCGTCGATCAATGATGAATATCGTTGTTACCACATTGGCAAGTAAAGTTGCAAAGAGTAGCCTGTTAACGAGTACCCGCCAGAACGAACCGCCGCTCTCATGTTTAGTGACGAATACATATCTGCAGAGCGTCAATAAGAATAGTAACAGGGAGGCCGATGTACAAACTTACAGCAATAGATAGCTTTTTGTGAAAGTGTCAAGAGTAAAGTAGAATGCTGTGACAGGAAGCACCAAAGGCTGGAAAGGCGCAAACACCAAAGCGACCGTAGTGTAGAAAAGGAAGTTGTTGTAATACGCAGCATAGTCAAACGGCTGTGGCGCCGAGAGCTCTATACGTTCGCGCGGAGTTGGGCTAAGCAACTTGCGCGTGAAATATCCCTTAGCAAGCTTGATGAGCTGCGACAGGTCGAGTGCGGCGCCGAAGTTGCGCTGGAGGAGATAATTGAGCCAAAATGGAGAGACGTCGCAGAAAGCGGTAAGCAGATTTCCAAATGGGTGAGAGTTGACGATAGCGGTCCAAACATCCTCGTTGCTCTCCGCATCCTTCACAGCCGCACCGTATTTCCAGGCCGTGGAAAATAGCGAAAACACGACGAGGTTGTTGAATACGAAGAAAGCGTAGAGCTTTTGAGTGACGTGTCGCTCACGAGCCGTCCTGGAGTAATCGCCAGCATAGGCCGAGAGCCGGCGAAATATCACGGGAAGAATCAGGTAGAATAACGTAGTAACCAAAGGCGCGAGAATACCCTGAATAGCACCCCATGTCCTTGGGTTTCTCAACAGCTGATCCTGAAATGTAGGCCACACAGATCCCAGATTGCTCAAGTTCGCGAGGAATACGGCTATGAGGGCGTTCGGGACGGTCCAGACCAGAGTGAGGATGAACACCCAGAAATTGTTCATGACAGCACCCCATCGACGGCGATGCCTGTATAATGGAAGATTCTTCCATATCAAGTCGCTCGGTTTCGGTGAAAGCTGGATGGTAGTGCCCTGAGGGTGTTTATTCTTGGCGGCCAACGCGACGCTGTGCGCTTCTTCGATGCTTGGATAACTAGCGAATCCGTAAGATAGCGCCTTTTGTTGGTCTACTGATTTCCGCTTCTCGATGATATCTGCCTTGAGCCGTTCAATCCGAGACGTGAGGTAATCGATAGCGTCGACTTTCGTAACCACACTATAGCATGGGTCTCCTTTTTGGGTTTTGCATCTGGGTCTTTTGGCGGGCAACTTATCGGGGTTCTTCAAGTACTTGGCAAGCACTGATTCGAGCTGCCTGATAGCCTCGTCATGTTCTTCAATGAGCTCGGGGAGACCCTTAACATTGCGGGCAACGATTCCGAAGTGATTCCCCCCGCTGTCAACTTCGTCCACAATATTGGAGACGCCAGCATCGGTTTGATACGTATGAGGTATATCGGTAAGCTAGAACAACGTCAACATCGCCCATTCAAGTTGGAGAGCATTCAATTCAAAAGAACATGCAGCCATAATTGCAAGCGAGGCTAAAGAGTGCGACACTGCTCATCCTGGAGACAAGCCCAGACTGGAAAACTGTCGGTGAATGAGACTCACCATCAACGTCCTCGAGTGCAGACTTTCCTGATATTCAGGACTGTCCAGATATTGACGTCGTAGACGGACGACAGCGCGATAGTTCCACCAGATGAAAAGACATATTATAATATCAAATGCATAAGAAACAATAACATGCGCCCAACAGGCAGCGCCCCAAACGCCCAGAGGAGTGAGGCGAATGAAGACGTTTGTACTATCCAAGATCTTGTTCTTGGTGTTTTGGACGATATTGAGGGGAATATAGACGCCCAGGCCGATCACAGAGAGGACAATCATCAGATTGCGGGACATCTTGATGAACCGCAAGAACAAGGTAGCGTCGACGCCGATTTTCTCGGCGAGCACTTGCTCGCGCGTCTTCACGACGGGCGACACCCAACTGAAAACGCCATTGTCGACTGG
Source organism: Nemania sp. NC0429 (assembly GCA_022578495.1). NCBI lineage: Eukaryota > Fungi > Ascomycota > Sordariomycetes > Xylariales > Xylariaceae > Nemania > Nemania sp. NC0429. The sequence goes on along the minus strand of MU392316.1, from coordinate 46,219 downwards.
CGGCGGCGCGTGCTTCTCGTCGGCATACTGGAGACGAGGCGCATACACGGTACCGTTGTACGGCCGGAGTAGACAAAAGATGAGGGCGAACAGCAATGCGGCGCCGAAGGAATAGCCGAAGGACGACCAGAACGCCTTCTCACTCAACTAGTTATGCTGGTTAGACTTGACTACTAGAAGACATGCCAAATTTTTTCAGGAGGCGACATACTGCTGTATTGAATGGATTTTGTATGAGTTTGAGGAACTGATCAGTCCCGTCATCACGAGGGAGAACACCCACGCCAGTGGGTGAGCGGGACATGGTCAAAATGTCTAGGATGAACAAAACAGCCTACAATAAAGTCGAGACGGGCCTCCCGCAACTTCAGACCAGTCTCAGCTCCAGAGCGAGGCGAGATAAAAGCCGTGAATATGAGGAACACTGGCGCAGGAGGGGAGTCGCCAAGGGGCCAAACAAATAGGGACAAGGAATGACGTCGAGTATCATTGAGCAGCTTCTAATGAAGGAGAGAGGCGATACCGAACGCTGCTGGAATATATGTTAGATAACAGCATTGAACATAGGCAGACCAAGAGTAGGTAGTGTATTTGCGTTGTGTGTTCAGGATAACTGTCTAACAAGCAATAAGCGACAAACACGAAGCAATACCTATGATTGAAGAGGAGATTGAAGTCGCCGTCCCCTTGACCGAGGCTGAAGAAACCCCATGATGGGCAAGGGAGGGCCTCTGTCGCGCTAACATTTTCTGGTGTCTGTCAGGGGCAAGTGGATGACGCCGTCGCGGTGGGACGTTGCGGAGCGCCATCCACACTGGCAGCAAGGGTCCTGTAGTGTACCAGGGAAACTCGAATCGAGATGAGGCACCGAGATCCTCGCCAACGCGTTACACTAGAATATCTAGCGTCCACTAGGCTGCTCCATACCTGAGATGATATTTGATGCTTGTTCTCTGCTTGTTCTAGAACCGAGGCGCTTGACGTAGGGCTGTTAATTGGCTGCGGGGCGCCGACGCGTACCGCATTTATTTACAATTAAGTAGTCTGCGCCGACAGTATACGCACTGTACAGATTTCCTGCCCGAGATGATGAAGCGAGTCAGCGTGAAAAAAGAGAAACGTAGGCATATCGATAAATATACCGACTTCTATACCTCAAAATAAAGAATGTCACAGTTTGTACGTATATATTTTAACAAGTCTGCTCCTCGGCCGTTTCTTACTCCTCGCGTATTTATTAGTCTTGTTTAAGACGATATGCTGATAATATCATCACACGAAATGGACGATTGGCGTCAGACTTTGTGGTGTCTTCCATCCATGACTTGATATTCCCACTTCAAGTTGACGGTTAGCGTCAATTGCGAGACTAGCCGGGGTTCGCCGCCACCTTTCAAGGTCTTCTTGCTGTTACCGGCCTCAGAGTCGAACGATGGTGACTGGCATCCAATGGTACTATGTGTCGACTCCTGATAGCGCCTCGCTTACTGATGGCAATTCAAAGCGGGGACGATGTTCACGATAATCAAGCACTGCCTGCTAACCACGAGATGGTAATATTCCAGCTATTATATAATACGCCTTGAGAAGAAAAGTCTGAGGCACTCCTGATAGTGTAGTCGTTCCAATCCAACAACCTGGATGGCGCAATTAAACCCTGTCGCAATAAATGCAGACTACCCTTCAGCCATCTGTGCATTGATGAAGTGAGCGATATCGTCCACCCCTTGCGGCTCCTTGAGCCAATGCCCGCCGTCCTCGTATTCCCTCCACTCCACCCTCAGCTTCTGCACCCGAGCGATGTTCCGGAGTTCCCTGCCACTCGCGATCGGCACGACGTCGTCGTCGGCAGAATGGCTGAGGAAGACGGGCGTGTTGCGGCTCGGCCCGGCCTCCTCGGTGAGCCACTCGGAGCCCGCCACCCGCCGGTAGGTGTCGCTGCACAGCGCTGAGGGCAGCCAGCTGCCGAGACCTATCAGCCCGGCGAAATTTCCCCGCGGGTTGATGTAGAAGGTCGTTATGGCGACCGCGAACCCCTGGCCTATGCCGGCCAGGAAGATCCTCTCCCGGGGCACTCTTGCCTCCTCCGCCTCGAGCACGCTGCTTATTCTCCGGGAGGCCTGATGCAGCCCGGGGTTCTGCAGCTCCGGCCGCTCCGTGGGGCTCTGCATGGACCATATGTCGAACCATTGCGACACGTCAGTGTCAAGGCGCTTTGACGGCAGAATGGGGGCCCTGGGAAACACCCATCTGACGCTCGGGAGGAGGTCTCGTAGCGTTCGTGGCTGATCAATCAGCCCGGCGGCCATGCTCCCAAGCAATTTGTTGGCGAATTCTTCACAGCTGCTCCCGCGGTCGTGTAGGAAGATGATTGTATGTGTGTGCGCTGCCGTAGGATCCACGACGTGTGTATTCTCGGTGGCCATTGTGAATAGACGCCGTATCTGACAGTGTAGAAAACGATGCGGTACTGTAAGAGATGTAGATGCTATCAGAAGAAAGAACCGTCTACGGCGTGTATAGACAACGGTGTCGCGGCCGAGCAGCAAGAAATAAGGCCAAGACGATCAAAATAATAGACGTGGGAGGCAGTCTGTATCGAGTCTCCTGCTGGCAAAAGGGCATCCTAGGGTTGTATATACTCGGCACACTACGTGGGAACGAGCATTCAGATGCATTCAGATCGGGAATCATGGCCCGTTTACCGATGCTTCTCCCACAATGCAAGTGTGTCAGCATGAGCATACTAGGTTTACAGCCCGCGTTGGGTTGTACAGCAAGATAGGTCATCGCATGCCAGGTCAAACTCATTCAATTGGGTATTCTCGTGTATTAAAGTTGGCCTAGAAACAGGTATGGAATGAATGAATCTGCGCAGTGCATTAGCATGGCTTCCATGGACACATGGGCACATGGGAGGATCGAGTTCGCCTTACGATACATATATATCAATATGACACATCGCAGACGAGTGATAGAGTATTTTTGTAATCATTCCCATATTGTTACCCACGTCTTTGGCTTGGTTAGATTATGATGCCGCGGAAGACTTCATTGTGACGCTTTGGAAAAGCCCCTGGCTGTACATATGGACAGTTCATGTTCGGGGGACTGAGGCGGTCTACTTTCTGTTGAAACAGAGAAAGAAAGTTAAAAATCCATATACGAAGATGCATTTGTTAGTCTAAACACGAGGTATACGGATGGATGCTGTCCAAGACGCCCGTTCTCTTATATTGCATCTCGGAGGGTAGGAGAATATTCGTACCTTGGGTAACTAGGGTATGTAGCAAGTACGTACAAAGTATCGTGGAATGATTAAGTTTGGTACCTACCACACTGCATCATGTACATCTGTAGGTACTGTGCACAGCACATGCCAATGCAACTTCAAAGTTTGGGGCTCAAGATACCTACCTACCAGGTACAAATTCATAGGTACCTGGGAAGCGAATGAAGCTTGGCAGGATGATGTCAGTCGACCACGGCTTTCCCTTTTCTGTCTAGGTGGTACTTCGCACTACCGATGAGATACGACCTAAAATTTAAATCTCCGAAATTTTAGCTGATATTTTTCTCTCTGTGTTTAAACTTTGAGCTATGGAAAAGTTTACCTGAGCAGCGATGACTAGCGAAATCGTTGTAGATGGTACCTAACCTACAGAGAGAACCTAACCTGTGATTCAGTTTCCATGTCAACCAACCATGCATGACCAATCAAGTGTCTTCGACAAGTTCAAGACAAAAGGGGACCGAGACAGTCGAGAACAAAGACCAAATCTACGAAGTACCTAGCAACAAACATAGAGTGGCTTACATGCCCTTACAACCCGACCTAACATTCCTACTTAGTCTGAGCTTTCTTACACTCCCTGAACTGAGGTAGCCTTAGGTATCTCGAGGTACTTAAGTCGGCCTAGGCCGGACGTGGCTGTGCGCGGGGCGATCCACAACAAACAACATTCGACACTTAGGACACTAGTGTTTAGGTAACTTCCGTAAGAAGCTTGAAAGTCCACTCAAAACTGCCCATCAACTTCCCCGGATCCAGATCCATCCATTTCCATTTCCATATCCAGATCCAGATCCAGATCCCCAGGCCCACCTCCACATTCGACACAACAGCTCACTTTACTCACCAAGGGACATGTCTCGCGACGATAAAGCCAGCAGACCGCAAGAGGAGGCTCTACCCCGGGAGCCATCGAAGCGCTGCAGCAGTACCAACGGCAGCGCCATCGTCAACGGCAACGCCATGAACGCCGACAAAAGCATCAGCGACAATACCGCCAGCGACGGCTACGGCAGGAACAGCGCCACCACCAGCAGCAACAACAGCAGCCATGGCGCCAGCAGTGAGAGCACCAGCAGCGATGGCACCAGCAGCCCTAGGAACAGGCTCGCAGACCTTCCCGACGACATCCTGGCCCAGATATTCGAGGTCCTCTCCGACACATCGCCGCGCGATCTCTGCAACGTCTCCCTCGTCAACAAGACTTGGCACGACGTCGCCGACTCTATCCTCTACCAGGACGTCCACTTCGAGAAGCCCGAGCACCACCTCGTCTTCGGCGAGTCTCTCACCCGCCGCGAGCGCCGCGGATCCGCCATCCACTACGCGAGCCTCGAGTATCCCGCGAGCGAGCTGTCGCACCTGAGCCTCGACGGTCACATCGCTAATACCCACTACACCCCCGAGCACTTCGACAGCCTGTCGCGCACCATATCCACCATGTCCAACCTCCGCGAGCTCGAGGTCTCCGTACCCGTCAACCTGCTCCACGGCATCGGCGCCCTGTTCAACGGCCCCTTCGACCTAGCCTGTCTGAAGTCCTGCAGTCTGTTCTACCAGTGCCCCGACAACGCCTATTGGGATCTCCGCGAGAACATCCACATATTTGCGCACCCGACCCTCGAGACCTTATTCATTCGAAGGGCAAAGCTGGACTATCGAGGATTCGACTTCAATGAGCGCCCCCACGAGCTTCCTCTAAAGAAGCTGCACCTAATTGAATGCGACATCAGCGACGACGCCCTCAGCGATATCCTCGAGCTGCCGAAGGCTTTGGAGGAGTTCGTCATGACACAGAGCACCGAGCCGACTCCCGAGCTGGAAGAGAGCTCCGACAACCTGGGAGACTACATGGTAGCATTGCAGTCCCAGTGCGAGTCCCTCCATAGTATCACCATCGACTTCCCTACCATGGGAAGCAGACGATCACTGCGCATGCGAGACTTCGTCGCCCTGAAGGTCCTCCGCGTCAACTGGGACTGGCAGCTCTTTGGCAGGAAGTCCAAGAAACCGCGTCTCGACTCCTTTGGGGTACCGCCTAACCTCGAGATACTCGAGTTCTTCAACGAGCTTGGGACCGACGAAGAGGTCACGGAGTTGCTGGATTACCTCAAGGCAACCAGCACTGTCGCGGCTCGTGCGGTGTCGACCACCCTGGCCAAATCCATCAACAAAACCTTGGCAAATCGTCCGCATCTGCTGTCGCGGAAGCGCGTGGACAGCTGCACCATCACATTGACCTAGGCAGACATTTTATACCCTTGTTTCTTCTTTTCTTTTCTTTTCTTTTTCATACTCGCGTCAATTTTCCAAGAGCGATGTCCCCCAATTTCATGACGATTTGGGGTGGCAGATCTACCCGATGCCGCCAGTTAAGGCAAAGACAGCGAAATGCGCATCATGTATACATCATCCTATCTATATACTTTTAGAAGAGCGGGATACCTACACCTAGATATGAGGCGATAGAGGCTACACATACATACAGATATACCAAGCGGAGAGATCTCAGCAGACAGATCTCATGTATTTTATTTACAACACAGCGTTCACAAAGAATTGTTGGGTCGGCTTGACATTGGGCTAGATTTCCTCTTCTTCTTTTCCAATTCCTTCTTTTTTCCCTATTTCGTCACTATGGTCGCAAGAATGAGTCTGCAATTCAGGCCCGTGTTCAGGCCACAAACAGTATCGGCACGATTTCTCTTTTTCTTCCTCTACTTTTCAGCTTCTAGGTTAGATAGAGAGTGTAGGTAGACTTGAATGATATCTCACGGCTTGGCCTGGCCTGATCTGGCCTTTTTGCCTTCCGTATTATTTCACTTTCTCTATTTCTCTCGCTCCCTCCTCTACGCCGTGCTTCGTGATCCATAACCTTATGTAAAAAAAAGTAAGTCCAATTAGCCTAACCCAGGCTTACTTCATCTAGGCATCATTTCCGACGACCTTTTAACACCGTCCCCTCTCGCCAAGGCTACCTGCCGAATTGCCTACTTACACCCCCGTACCCGCCTACGCTACGAAATACCGTGCCTCCCCTACCCTCTATTCTCTAACGGAAATAAAGTAAAACTCCCCCAGAAAAGAAAGAAAGTGAGGAAAGATACAAGAAAAAAGAAAAAGTTTGCGGGGCGAGACCCTATCGCCGTGATTTTAAATGCGGAGCGCTGTGTGTTTAAGATATAAGCCAGGTTTTTTTTTTGAAGCCCAAAAAAGAGAGAAAGAAAGAAAGAAAAAAAAACATTAGATCTACCAACCACCTAGGTAAGTACCTGGTAAAACCCTCTCTTTGCCTCAATGTAACCTGACTCGACCTCATCTGAGCTAGAAATCTACATATGCAACCTAAATACCTTCTTACCTTACCTGGTATGAATTATCTACCTTGGTATAGCTATAGTTATATCTACTTAATTTACTGGTGACTACCTGTACCTACCGTACCTGAATCAACCCCTCCTGCAATGCCACGTAAAGGTGGGGGAGGGCGGGGAGAGTAGAAGGGCGACGAGACGACGCTCGATTGAAAATCTTCTATCTCTCTCTCTCTCTCTCTCTTTTCTTGCTTTTACTTTTCTCTCTTTTTACTGTAATTCCGTAGAGGTAAGTAGAGCAACGAAATAACTTAGCTCTCGTTCTCTCTCTCTCTCTCTCTTTATGTGGGGGGAGGGGTCTAGCTAGCTTGTTTTGTTCTCTTAGTCTCTCAGAGATATCAAATTGCCTTGCTTGCTTGCTGCCTTCTGATATGTGATCCTCCTCGTGTAATAAACGATTAGCAAATCCGAAAGCTTGTGGTATGTGGTATCTCTATTAGGTACCTAATGGTTACCTACTTACACAGTGAGGCGAGGGGCAGAATGGGATGAAGCAAGGTGTAGAAGGTAAGGTAGGTAGGTACACGCCCGCGGTGTGGCTGGTTGGTTTACTCGATCCATGGTACGAACGAAATAAACAGTAGGCAGAAAATTTTCATCCGCCCGCAATCTACCTATGCAGTTAGTAGCTCCTGGTTAGCTGCCTCCAATCGAAATCGAGATAGATAGCGCATCGTCTCTTACCTACTTAGTTACTACCTGTATCCCAGGGCGGTGGGACCTCGCGTCATTCACCCCGCCAATTGGAGGAGGGCTAACCGTTTTTTTTTTTTTTCTGTCTTGCGGGTTGCTGTGCTGAACCCCTCTTGTTATTTATGAAATAAAAAAAATATTTCAGTGTTGCGTTGTCTAGGTGAATAGAGCCTTCGGTAGACTGGTTTATAAGGAGCCTGCCCCCGTCTTCCATTACTATTCTTTTCATCTCCCCCCTCTACTATTCTCTCCCTTCCCACCTAACACATCACACCCAACCAACTCCATCACTCTCGCCATTCATCATGTCTTCCACCGACGCCGACGTCGTCATCGACCCGCAGACCATCAAGGAGCTGCACCTCTTCGAGGCCGCCATCTCAGATGTCGACACCGAGGTCACGGCGAAGCAGTACCTGATGTCCCGCGACATCTTCGCTGCCCGCCAGAAGACCATCGCCAAGATCCCGAGCTTCTGGGCCGTCACCTTCGACAACGCCGCCTCCGAGCTCGAGGCCGCCGTGACCCAGAGCGACCTGGAGGTCTTCTCCGCCGCCCTCACCTCCGTCGAGGTTACGCGGCCTGAGGTCCCGGCCTCCGCCAAGGCCTCCGACCTGGGCCTCGAGAAGTTCGGCGAGCCCCGATCCCTGCAGTTCACCTTCCGCTTTGGCGACAACAAGTGGTTCTCCGACAAGGAGCTCACCAAGATCTTCTACTTCCGCTACGGCAAGGACGGCTCCGCCGGCCTCGTCTCGGAGCCCATCAAGATCAACTGGAAGAGCCCCCAGACGGATCTGACCCAGGGTCTGTCCGACGCCGCTCTCGCCTTCTGGCACGCCCAGAAGACCAACCCCTCCCAGAACATCGACGGCGTGCTCGCTAACGACGCCCGCCACGCCCGCGATGCCGCCGCGAAGGAGCTGCCCGAGTACAAGTCCCTCGCCAAGCAGCTCGAGGATAACGTCGAGGGCAGCTTGAGCTTCTTTAACTTCTTCTCCTACCGCGGCCGCTGGATCAGCGCCGCCGAGCACGTTGCCGCCAAGGCCGAGCTCCTCGCCAGGCGCCAGGCTGCGCAGGCTGGCAACGAGGTGGACGAGGACGATGATGACGATGATGACGAGGACTTCACCGAGGAGGCTGTTGAGACGTTCCCCGCCGGTCACGAGGTCGCCGTTACCATCGCTGAAGACATCTTCCCCAACGCCATCGACTACTTCATGGGCAACAGTATCGACAGCGACATCGAGATCGATGATGATGATGAGGATGAGGATGAAGAGATGGAGGGCTAAGACACGGTGTCAATGATTTCTTTTGTTCCTTCTTCATGACTCGGTAGGGAAAATTATGGTTTTGTGCGAGGGTTTTTCGCAAAACGCTTAATGATAAAGAGCAGGCTGGTGGCCATTGCGATGATGATTTAGAGAGATACCAATTCCGCACTAGACGAGCACGCGGTAGTTTCGCCCCCGAGACTACACACAATACATCACCCATTGGAGTGTCGTCTTGATGAGATTCTCCTCTTTTATCTCCCTGTGCCGAAACTTAAATCCACTTAGTTCACACGCTTGACTTTCGATGTAGCTAGGTCAACTACTGCATCTTGCTTCCACAGCTGTCACACACCGTCTTACCACTCGGCCCCGAGAATGCAAAGTCTGTCTAATTCAGTCGACCACCCAAAGGTAAGTGTGACACGGGAGTATGACAATCGCGATTCTAGATCTCTCAGAAAATTTGTGTCGAGTGTCGCGATATTTTTCCACGACTGCTCGGTGGTGTGCTCCTCTTTGGATGCTCCGGTGGTTTCTCTTCCAAATAGGAACTGAGTCCAGGCTTGATCGTTCCATGTGAGCTTACTTCCAACAATCACGCCACTTTCATCGAGAAATGAACCAAGTATTCGAGGGTTCAACGAAAGGTCTCGTTGAGCGTCACAGTGTTTGCAAGCTACCGTTGGCTTGTTGGCATACAGGGGTATTCCACAACTACATACTATTCAGCCATGCATTGGTCGGAAAAGAAAGTCTTACCATTCAGTGCAGAAAGTGGTAGTTTTGCGCCAGTGGTCAATCAAGTTGATCCCATGGACAACCACACTCAGCTTCCCGGTGAAATTGCTGGCAGGATCTTGGCTTCGCACTTGGTCTTCCAGTTCTGCGAGTGTGTATAACGTCCGACCAGGCCCATACATAGCTAACTCAAGGTCCCAGATGTCTGCAGGAAATGGGACAATGATACTTTCTTTCTTCGTCATGCTCTTGATCTTAGTACGTAACCATATAGCTTCGGGGAACTCGGGGTCAACATCAACAATTGAGGCATATCCTATACCAATTTCAGCACGAACAGCAACGCTACGATGGTTGGTGTGGCTATTTGACTGGCACCAAGGACGAGAAATGAGAAGAACAGTCTGATTTGGAATCCACTGCGCCACTCGGAGTCAGTTATTGCTTCTGAGGCGCAACATGTGAGCGTGTTGGAAAGGTTGGACGCCGTCATTACATGCTTCCAGCTCGACAAGAAGTCCCGCAACCTTCGCTCAGCCAGAGAAGAGAGCAAATCGAGAACCACTTACTGACTTAGCTGACGGGATCTTGTCTTCCCAGAGCTTCAGAACGCATTGTGCGGTATCGTCAAAGATGCCCACTTCAACCAGCTCTAGAGTGCCTTCTCGTTTCCTGGTGTGAACAGTTCGCCGCGGTCCGACACTGCGCACAGCAACAAGTATTTTACCATCTCCTAACTCGTAGCCGCCTGTGAGAAAAGACTTCAATGTCATGAGACCCGGAAGATAGTCATAGTGTTCAGCGTTCACCTCGAGAGGGCAACGTAGTAGGCTGTCCCCTTCGGAACCGGCCTCGTCTACGAAAAAGTCTATATGTGTTGCGGCATTGCGGGCGGGAAATATCGTGGTGGCCACAGAGCAGTACGGAATATGGCCAATCTCGGCCTGGTTGCCAGCCGATATGGCAGTCGCCCAGACCGTGACTCGCTGACCCAGGACTGGTTGGTACTCGGATGGGGTGCAGTACAACTTTACCTGCGATCGTGGTTGAAATCACGGATCAGAGCATATCCAAAGCGAGAACGATGGGTGATGCAGGCGGGATATGTTGAGCTCACTGCGATCGCTGCGGTACCGTCACATATGACGAGGAAATGGTAACCGCCCGCATTCGTTGATGTCCGATGAGGGCCTCCGGTAGAAGAGAAGTTGACCAATCTGCCACTTATCTTGTAACTGTGCGGGCCTGTTTGAAGTTCTGAAATGCAGCAGACGTCATAATGCCTCGATGGCTCGAAAGATCGGGAGAGCGGCCTGACCACGGCTTCCACTTCAGAGGACGTGAAGCCATCGCCGGCTTTCGTAGTGGCCGAGGAGTCGCGGCCTGCTCCGTCCGAGGGAACCTCTCTAGAGTAGAAAGTCTGGATGGAGGGGAAATGAGAGGTCATGTTGACGGCTGGTCGTGTTCTAGCAGGTTCTATCTTGGACTGTTGATCCGCATCGATCTGTGAACTGGCTTCGAGGAAGGTGAGAATCCAAGTCCTAAGAATCTAGGTTAAGTACTTTCCGGCGAGGTCAAGATTACCCCCGAGGCGACTGAAGAGGGAGGTAGGTACCAGGCACGCCGCAGGTTTTACAGTGACAGCCACCCTTAGACTACCATCTTCTCGCCCCGTGCCTTCTTCTGAATCCCTAAGGCATCCCCGTTCCTGCTGTCTCGAGCCTCTCTAGGTAGATGAGTTACCTCTTAAGTTACATACATGTATGCCCATCAATGGCAGGTGCAAAGAGGGCGTAGGGTACTTAAGTACTACACCAGCTACTTCTACGACTATCACTGCAGGTGCTGAGGTACTGCCGCCCATGAGAAGAGCGATTCAGATGGAAGCCACGGTAGGTATTGAAACGTGCGATCAATTATGTTTCAATGCAGAGATTTTGAAGGGAAGAGCACCTTTGTGAAAGCAAAAAAGGCGACAAGGCCTATCGGGAAACATATGACGATGAATTTAAGCGCCAGTATCTTAGTACTCACTTGTGAGAAGTATCGTGTGGGCGGAGTTCGACTACAGCAGACACGGCGAACTAGATGAGCTCGTGATGTCTTCGGATTTCTCATGGGCTGACATGATATCGTGGAAGGGCCCACGTGGCATGTCGTAAGGCCTTCAGAACCGTTGCAGAAGACCGCGATACTCGAGATAGACAAGCCAGTGTCTAGTATAGGAGCGTCCTGGTATCGGCGTCGCGTTCTTTTTGATTGCACTATGAAGGGCTCAGTTGTATAAAGTAAAAGCACTAAATGCTACGCCATAGACCATAATAATTAACCTCTAACTAAGTTATTAAAAACTGCCATAAAAAGTTATATGGGGAAACCGACGATATGGCTGATAATTATGATAGTCTTCATGTCCTCGCTCGACGCGGGGTAGACGACGAGCTAACTGGCTAACTGCGGCGGTGGTCTAGTCCATGGCACGACTGATACAACAGGATAGATGTCGTCGATCTGCCGGGAAGGGTACGGACTACATTTGAGATTGACATCTGAAGAGCTTGGCATCCCGAGCTCTGGGGTGCAAGCAGCTCTGCTGTTATCTCAGGGCTTCGGACTTCTAACATGTACGTCCGGGTCGTGATGTTGAAAGCTCAAATGGTGACGAGGATAAACAATATCACTTAGTGTCACCTCGCGTTCGTCTCCCGAGGCGTTCCATCAATACTGTCTGCCAAGGCTTATTCGAGCCTACACTCGGGTCGTTAACAAATCTCAACAGGTGATCACGACACGACATGGTAACGGGACACTCCAGCTCATCAACAATATTCGGGTGCACTCGACGTGTCTACCTACTGCTTGGGAGCCAAGTGGGCGGAGCTTTGACAGCCCACTCTATCCCAGTGCTGTTAGTCTGAGCAACTAAGAGTGCACATTGAATTTCCCCAGAGATAGACACGTCGGCAGCTGTTGCTTAGGTGACAGCTTCCTTCCCCTCTGCCGCAATAAGCTTGTTGCTATTGTATGACTGTATCGTGTCCGTTTTCCGGTGGCCACGAGCCACGAGCCCCTCTTCCGCGACCGCGATAGATCCAGAGTTTCAAGACATTCCCCACCTGCAGGGACCCCTCTATGGGGCAGCAATGCATGGCGTCCTGCGCTTGACGCCAGATCTTCGCTCATCTCGACAACTCAAGATGAGCTGAGCGAGATTGGACTGTGCCCGAAAGGCGTTCCATCAGGCGCTTCACGCGGAGACACGGGATGGGGCTGATGATTCGATCGCGTATACGATGACGAGTATTGCTGGCATGACTTGCGTTGAAGCTGTGCTAACCCTGAAGGGCATAGCGAGGGGAAAACGCGACTATACAGACCGGGGCGAGCACCCGCGGTCAACGAGGTGTGATGGTGAAGCGAAGCGGTGACCGATCATGGAGGGGTAGTGGCTACGAAAGGCGCCCTTTCACAAGCCAGATAACAAAGTGATTCATCGACGTAGTAATAACTACCTAAGGTACGTAGTGTACCTAAGGTAGCACAATGCACGGCTTGCCACCTGTTTCTGAAAACTACCTACTTCCTTACTTACATAGGTGGGGGGCTGACAGGAAACAGATGCAGCCACGCGACCAAGAATATGTGATGCAGCTAGATCTACCCGTGTGGGTCAGACATCGTATCGGCCCACGGGGATGACAGGCCAGGAGAGCTCGTCGTTCCCCGCGGCCAACGCTGCACGACCAGCTGGCACGAGGCGGTCAAGCACGCGATCTCCAGCGCAACGGCAGAAAGACGTGTCGTACCAAGGATGCCGCTTTCGGGCGTTTGTTCATCGCATTAGTGAGTAATAGCATAGGCGCATTGTATAAGAGTCGACCATCATGGCTCCTTTTCTGGCTTATGCACTGGTCCGTCTGGCTATGTGCAATAGGTACTGATTACCTAGCCTTTTCGCTTGCAAACGAAGAAACCTAAGCCTCGCATCCTTCACAGCCGGAGTATTTTCTGCAGAACACAACAATGGCTACTGCTTCCGTCCTTGTCCCTCTTTCCATCATCCACCAGAACGGAGGTGTGCTCCCGCCGAGCGCACTCTCGCAGCAAAATCCCCGCCATGGCCGGAGTAGAGGAATGAGTGTCAATGGCAAGAGTGCCGGGGGCAAGGGATACCGGGTGGTTGAGAATGCCGACGCAACCGTAGACAAGGCCGTGGCTTTCGTATTGAAGCGAGCTGTCTTGCAGGATGAGCTGGATTCTGAGGCGGAGGAGGACGACTACCTGATCTGCGACGTAGACGGATGGGTCGGAGTCGCTGATCTGGTGTGTACCCCGATAGGCTGTGATTCCTGTGACAGTAACTAACGTGACGCTATAGTTGATGCAACCCAGGATGAAAGATCTCGGGATTGTCCTCAGCGATATCCGCCATGCCGCCTCCTCCTCGAAGGCACGATTCACGCTCCGTCAGCATCCTGGATCCGACGCAGAAAAAGCTGAGTCATACGAGATACGGCGGGACTCCAAACGTGATAGTGCAGCTCAGGCACTCTTGATCGGCGAGCCGCTGAGCGCCGACTCAGAGAACCTGCCAGAGTATATTGTCTATGAGACGACCTACCAGAATTATCCCCTTGTCGTCGCCTCGGGCAGTATAAAGCTGGCTGACGGCGCCACACATTTATCTTTTCTTCCCGTTGCCGCCGCCACAGCAACAAGTCGCCCCAGCAAGGCCGATGTTAGCATCTGGATTCATCTCCGTACTGCGATGGAGCAGGCTCCAGAACTGCGATGGCAGTTCACCACGATGGGTAGGATCGTGACCATTGCCGAAGAGGTCCCACAGAGCCTCTGGAAGAGGGCAGTGGCTCGGCGTCCGGATATCGGGCTACTATTTGAGGATGGCGTGGTACACAAAGAAATCCCCGAGGCTCTTAGGGGCAAGGGGGCGAAGGGGAAGGCGAAGAAGGGTAAAGGGATGCTGAAGCAGGAAGGCCAGGAACGTGCCGAAAGTGAGTCCGATAGTGTTGAGGACGAGGCGGATGAGGCGTAGAACGCAGTATAAGATCTCTGCGGACATTTTAATGCAAACACCTGCAATTGCCTAAGTTTAGAAGCTCAATTCAAAGAATAAAAAAATTGACCAACTGACAAGCCCCCTCCCATCCACCCGAAAATCCTCACCTTGTGCACAATTGAGTACAACTGGCATTAGGACAGCAGCCACACTAAGTTTCAACTTTGAGATTCCCCAAGGCCAACTACAGTAACCTCGTCTCATAGGAGTCCTGCATATCGCATTGCCTTGAAGGCCAGTTTACGGCCCGGGCGCCACAGCTTCTCGTTACCACCGTAGGTCGCGTAGGCGACACCAAGTGCCAGTCCGCTGAGATGCGCTGCATGCGCCAATTCGAAGTATCGATACCTGACAAAGATGCCAACCGCATCGAAGAGAGCCATACACATCATGGCCTGGGTAACAGGCATAGAACCGGGCAGCAGGATTATACCCACCTGCATATCAGGGAACGAGCTGCCGACGACACCTAACAAGGCGAAAAGCGCACCACTGGCGCCGAGCGACGACGCAGAAAGCCTGCGCCGCGGCCAGGCTGCTGTCGCGTGTTGCGCAAGCGAACTCAGAATACCAGCGGAGAGGTAGAATGCGGCCAGGTGGGCAGAGTTCCCCCTGAAAGTCTCGGTTTGCGCGGCGCGGGGTATCAGATGGAACATGGCATATAAATTGGCACCCAGATGGAGCGGACCAGAGTGGCCAAAAATGGAAGTGAGAAGGGTGTAGTTGGGGGATAGCAGAGGCGTATGGAGGAAAAGGGGCATCGTGGACGGCATGGCGCTCGTTGCAACGTAGATGCCAGCGGTCAGCGCCATTGTGCTCAGCCGCAGCGGATCGACGTTGTCGGCGAACTCGGGCCGCTCAGATTTCATGTTACGCCACATCGCGTTCGCCTTCTCTTCCTCCAGCAAGGGGTTCTGCTCGGAGGGCCAACGCGACGACTTTGCTTTCGCACGCAGCGAAGCTTGGTACACATCATAGGCGGCGCATCCCAGATAGATGGTACTGCATGCGGTAATGGACCAAAGCGCAGGGCCCAACAAGCGAATGTGCGCTGGCTGGTGATAATTACCGTGCGTGCCATCGTCTCGGCGGCCTCGGGCTGAGTACGAGGAGTGCCGCAGGATTTTGTCGTGGTCGAGGACTTGCTCGTACCCGGTGATTTATCCATACTCGAAGCATATTGTATGCATGCCGCAGCTTGAACAGGGGAGGCGGGACGGTATCACGGCGACGGGGTCGTACATTAGGTGGAGAGATGAGGCCCGGGAGAGGAAGAGCGCCGGGAGAGTTCGCAGCAAACCAGAATGGGTAATGGAGGTGCCACTCCACCAAGCCTGGAGATAGCATTCGGACGAAGTACACAATGCGCCTAGATCGCGCAGGCAGGTACCTACTGTACGGTACTCCTTTTTTTACACATGGCCCCTGCATGAGTTCCTGTACTCATCTAACTATACAGGGTTAGCGTTGTTTCATTGTAAGCAATGTGCTTAGTCGTTACCAGATCAACAGGGTAAAGTGGACCTCGCAACCTTCACCTTAACCCTTCGAATTTATTTTGGGGCTCTATTTCTGCTCAATCCGTCTAAAGTCAAGTCAATAATTCCTTACTCACCTTACCACCTTACACCTTACTTAACTTGTACTTACAACCTTGTTTGGATGCTGCCCTCAACCACACTCTTATAGAATGTGCTCTATGGATTGAATCTCTCTTGTACCTCTCCCGTACTTTGCTGATTCAACCCGCGCTCTGTTATTCTCTCCCCTTATTTTGCATACGGAATGCCAGCGCCGGCCACACCATTATCTTCAATACGCAGCGCAAAGCTGAATGCTGTCGCCATGTCCACGCCAACCCCTACCATGCAGCGCCTCTTCGACGCCCAGCCCGACGAGGCCGACCACGCCGGCAACCATCCCGCCGGCATGTCCCCGCTCCACATACCGCGGAGTGGCAGCGAGACCGACCCATTGAACCATGATCAGGAGAACGTACTTAGCAAGGCTCGCCATAGTCGTATCCTGTCTGGCCATGCACTGTCTCCTCTCAAGATCCTCGCCTCGCAGGAAGCTCTCGCAGGCGACACACGATCTCCCGACAGGACTCCCTCTGTTAAGAGCGCCAGGAAGCGATTCCCTGTCAAAGTCAACAACAACACTGCTTCTCCCGAACCGCCCTCCGTTAAGCCCTCCGCACAGCCCACTGTACAGTCCCCCCAACCACCAGCCCAGGTACCCGCCGTACAACATCGCGAGATAACACTGAAAGATGCCGTGGCGGAGAACAAGGAACTCGCACGCGCCATCGATATTTTTGAAGATGACGAGACCATGATGATGGAGAATGCAGATGACGAGGGCGACGACACATTCATGTCAATATCCCAAGTCCATGGCGAGGTCGCGGAGGACGAACATGCCGATCTGGATGACACCATGATTAGCACCTTCAGCACTTTTTCTGCGGTGCCTGACCTGACCATGTTTGCCCGCATTGGTCATACCCCGAGTAAATACGCCAGTCTCGGTGCTTCGCCTAGTACCCATAGCCACCTTGACTTGTCGCCTGAGAGAACACCCCGGCCCTCTCGCCGCGAGTCTGGAAACACGACCAATCTGCTCGACTTCACAGATCAGATCCAGGGCTTCTCTTCGAGATACGCAGAGCAGATGTCGAATCTTCGAAGAGGCTCTCCAGGCAAAGCATCCGCAAGCACCGTTGCTGCCACACCGAACAAACGGCAAGCCAACCTCCTTGACTTCGACATCCCTCCTCTCCCCACACCCCGCAGCATCCCCACTATTACGCCTCGGGAATTAGAGTCTCTCAAATCAGGCTTCCTTTCTGAAATCTCCAGTCTCAAGGCTTCCTTAAGTGGCAAGGAAGCCGAGGTCTTATCGCTGAAGACTGCTGTTGCGGACGCTGAGAAGCGTGTCGGCGAATGTCTAGAGGAGCTGCGCGAAGTTCGGGCCGTCAAAGAGGGTCTGATCGAACAGCAGGAGAGCTGGGCGCAGCGTGGCAGAGACATGGAGTCCGTGCTACGCAAGGTAAAGGAAGAGATTGTTCGCGGCCAGCGTGAGCGAGATCAGGTCGAGTCTAAGCTCGAAGAGAGCGAGAAACGTCGTGAAGCGGCTGAGATGATGGCTCAGGAGGCAGAGAGCAAGATGGCAGCCATGCGCGCTGGTAAGATTAGCGTGGATAGCGCATCCGATCCCGGCATCAAGTCACCCGAGAAACACAGGATGTCGGGCTCGCGCGAGGTCGAGATTGCCGTCGAGAAGGTATCTCGCGAGTTGCATGCCCTCTACAAGAGCAAACATGAGAGCAAGATCACGGCGTTGAAGAAGAGCTACGAAAATCGATGGTCCAAGAGAGTCTTCGAGCTCGAGGCCAAGATCGAGGAATTGGCGGACGACAACGAGAAGCTTCGTATCGGTCGTGATGCGACCATGACCAAGGTGGACCCGAACCAGAGTATCATCGATGACGAGCGTAAAGCTCAAGCCGTGAAAGATTCCACTCACATCAGAGAGCTCAACGCGGAGGTTCAGAAGCTCAGCGCCGTGGTTACAAGTATTACAACTGACAACCACGAGCTGCGCTTGTTGCTAGAGAAAGAACGCGTCGAGAAGGGTGAGCTGGTGCAGCTAGCTGAGGAGATGATGTCCATGCAGAGCTTTGTGCAGACGGAAGCACCGCCCCCGCCTCCTCCCGTTGTCAAACCGCGGCCCGCTTCGCAGCCTCCTACTACCGAACCTTTCCGGTCCAGCATTAGACGGAGATCTGGCATTCAAGCGCCCAGCTCCATAAAGAAGCCGAGTGAAAGCAGAATCGGTGGCATCGGACACGAGCGCAAGATTGGTGGTGGCCTTCCTCGACCTGGTAGTGGCATGAGTAGTCGAAGTGGCATCATGAGCTCGATCGAGAAGATGGGGAATCATCGCGGACGAGGCGATTAGAAGCCGCGATGGTGTCCAGCGCGCAGCTTTGCTCTTGCTTATGACAACTGGAGATCACGCCATCGGCGACGACGCCAGCTTCGTGGTTCGGAGGTGGCTTAGCACTCCGGGATAAAGAAATGGCAGGAACGTGGCATGGCGATCTTGTAACAAAACATGACTCGCGTTGTTGGGTGACTGACTAGATGACAGCCGGTGGAGTCTCGGTTGGGGTTAATGATAATGAAATGCTTACAGAGATACATAATTCTTCACGAGCTTAAGAGATATTATATTTGCCTTCCCACTCTTGCCGTCCTGACCTCTCTGGCTGAACGAGCCGATACAGGTATTTGAGGTATGCGGGGTTATGTTCAGGTTGTGGCAAGTGAATAGCAATGCTGCCAATCGGTGATGTGACATCTCACACGAGATAGATAGGTTTTGATTGACAGATTGCACTAAATCCAATGACAATAGGCTTTACCTCCACATCGTCCTACATCGATCAATATCCAATCATTTCCTCAGCCGAGGAACTTCTCCCCATGAAAGCGTGTATATCTCTCCAGTGGCATCAGCATCATCAGCATTGTCTTCATTATCACACGTCCTGTCGATCGCAGGGATCGTGACCATACTCGACGCAAATGCAGCCCACCGTCTCCGCGACGCTCCGCAAGGCAGCGTACACGCGCTCGGCCTGGCAGCGATAGCTCGCGAAGGCCCACTCCATAGTAACAGTATTCGTAGTAGTGCTCCTGCTGCTGCTGCCGCTGCCGTCATCGCGGCGAGGGGGGTAGTCCCTGACGTACTCGATGTCGAAGCCGCAGAAGGCCTGGAAGCGGGGGCGCAAAAACGGCTCGTTGACAATATCAGCCGGGCCGCTGATGAGCAGCACGCGGGACTGCGGCCCCCCCGCCGGCCGCGCCGCCGTCCGCACACGGTTGGGCACCACGGAGGGCACGTACGCGCCGACCGCGAAGGCGCCCGCGCTCGCGCGCTTCTCCAGCCGCCGCCGGCCCTCGACGTCGAAGAAGACGATCTTGGCGGCCGCCGTCGTGTGTTGGCCGCCCGCGGGGCTGAGGACTGCGGCGTACTGTGGTGGTGGTGGTGTTTAGGTTAGCTGGTGTCACTGTTGGGCAAAAGGGGGTGATATAGGGGGCCCAGAGCTCGTTGGAAGGTTCCAGGAATTGCTAATAAGGAGACTTTAGGGCCTCGATGATGGGCGCTAAGGGAAAGAGGGCGATAGTTTCGGGGGTATACTCACGACCTTGCCGGTATCTCGGATCGTGGAGAGGAGGTCGCTGTACGTGCAGTCGGGCGGGAGGTTGGTGATCCAAACACTGGTGTTCAGGTCTGCTGGGATATCCGCCGAATCATTTCTCGGCACAATGAGGTCACCTCCGTAATTGCGAGGGACGCTCCGCCCAACGATACCAATGTTGTTGCTGGTTGCTAGCGGGAGTGACGAGACGTATTCGGATCGTGGAATGGGGTTCGGCCAGCCGTCCAGCTGAGTCGGCTCCCAGGGCAGAAAGCTTCCCTTGAGAGGCGGAGCGTAACGTGGGGTCTGAGGGCAGGGCTCATGGTCAGGGCTGCGTGTTAGAATAGAATCAAGTCGTCGCTGCATAGTTCCAGTGTCTGTGCCTGTGTTTCCGCTTGGACTTTGGTATGAGTACGAAGTGTTGAGAACTGGAATATGATATGTCGCGTTTGCCGCCCTCAGAAAGTTGTTGAGACAGGTGATATATTCCTTAAAGGTGCTGATATCATCGTTCGGCGACGCGCTGGTCTCTTCCTCAGTACGGCTTTGCATGATCGGTCTTCGACAGGTAAGCCGATATTGGAAACACTAAGGGCTTCAACGACCTTGTCGAGCTGCAAGTGGTCTTCTGCGGCTTCAATTATGTTATTGTTGACTTTCAACTAGTCGGCTTGAAAGTCGTGGGATGTATTTTTATACCGGAAGAAGTCATCGACCTACTCTTTAGTTATTCGATATGGCGTATGATGTAGATGTTCGAGAGTGTTGGATACAGCGTCGGGTCCATTGCAGAAAAGCAGAGCTTTAGTCTGGCCAGGCGGCCAGGAGCGTCTAGAAGTAACCCCATTCTCAGATGACTCATGCTTGTTTCTCGTGAGGCAAGCAGGCATCAATGCGGCCGACAACGAAATGATCTGGATACCTCTTGTTCACATCGAAGTGGTGAATTCTGTATTGTTCTTATCATTCCTTACCTCAGCCGCACAAAGGCGCACAAAGCCGCTCACTATCCTCCTCAGTATTATAACTAATACGTCTAAATACACTACTCAAAATCGAACACTACCCATTTGAAGCTGATCCTGAATTGAAATTCTACTGTAAATTCTAGTACTTGTCATTGAAGCACGCGGCAATTTGACTTGGCTTATAGCAAGTCACTCTCATCATACGGAATTTTGGCCGAGGGCTGTGGCACAAGTTTCAACCCTGAAATTTATAGTTCACACAAAACCATTTTGATTTTGATTCCGGGAAAAGGACTCGATGAAAAATATTTCAAACTTGTATTCAACTGAACAACAAACTGTTAAAATAGAGCTAGTACTCAATTTTATAGCAAAGTGTAATTGTGTACTTGTCATTACAGCCTTTTCTTCCCCTCTGAAGCTTTCTCTGACTGGTTATACTGTGGCGAAGAAACGTCGCCGTTAATCCAAAGTCTGGACTAGCGGTAAAATAACTCCGGGTCATATTCTGAACGCTCAAGCCACAACTCCATTGCGAAAACAAACTCGCTGCCAAAGCCGTGGTTCGCGGCAATCTGACTTAGCTCTTTTCCACGCTTGGTTCTACACCAGAACCCCACGATGTTGGCAAAAGCATCGATCAAGGGGTCCTTGTCGATATAACGAGGTAGGGAGAGAATGTAATGTAGAAGAGCCCTGCACTGACCGTAGCTGGTACACTTCTTTAGAATTCTCTGAAGCTCCATCTGCACCGTCTCATTATATCTGCGAATTGTGCCAAGGGATAGTGTGCGCCGTAGGGGCTTGGATGTTTCGAGGTCCGTCTCTGTGTGGACGAAGAGAGACCAGCGGGCCGGGCTCATCTTGTTATGTACATCGCAGCCTGTACATGCCTCGAGCTCGGGGTCTTGGAAAATTGTTAGAGAATGTCCGATTCTGGCGCAAAACTCGCCTAGTAGACAAAATGAGGTGTCTATGTCATGCTCGTCAGTCAACCCCGAATCCTTCTCGCTGCCGCGACGTAGCACAGTAATCACACACATTTTTAGAATGACCAAATTTGTGAGTGAGCAGTTATGAGAGGAAAAATGAAGTGATCGGAATGAGAAAAGCAGTAATGTTGAGAAAGTTTCGCCTGTATTTAAGGATGTTCATCTGCCTCGTTTAGTCTTTTACGCAACTCGCTACAAACAATCTCATTGTCACATGAAGCATGTTTAAATGATTCGGGATGAATGGCGACGGGCTATTTCCTACCCAACAAGCTTTAGACTTCTCAGACGATAAAGCTAACAAAGAACGAGCAACAAAGGTTGAGGTACAAGGCCATCGCGGACATTGAAAGTTTTGTGGCTGTTATAGGCATTTCCTTGTGGCTTCATCGCCGGCGTCAAAGCCTTTCATGCCTAATTATGCTGACTAAATATTCAACATAGTCAAGTGGTTTGAATATGTCCTCATTCAATATTTAGGGGTAAAACATATACCTCTCTCGGACTCCGTATGCAAGCTACCTAGTAAGACGTAAATTGTCATTTTAGATGACTATAATGGTGGTAGCCTCTAGCTGAAAAAGTTCGCCGCAGGGAAGAAAGGCTTGATATTGTGGCTGAACAGAACGTAAATGGGGACTCTGGTGCAATGGCGCGGAGCTTGCTACACTGCAAATTTTTATGTAGTGGAGGACTGGCTACTTAGAAAAAGTGATAAGCTTTGACGGGAGAGTTATAATATTTAGGGACAAACTCTACTGGCAGTATGGCATATATAACATGCGATATTCTCGCTGTGTCTGGCTGTTTCATTCTTACCCACGAGAGTCTTCCGCATACAGAATCACAAAAGCTGTGTGTGTGAATCAACCCGCCTCAGAGTGTTCACTACTGACATTGGTAACAGCCACCGCGCATATTTGCTATCACTATCCTGAAGACCGCTTTCTATAGTCTACTACCGAAGAATCGTACATCAAGATCACCTACTCTCGTGTCGCCACTATGAAGCTTTCAGCTCTAGTCTTTGTCGCGTCGGCGTTTGGTTTCATGGCTACAGCCATGCCGCCTACCACTGTAAGATATGAGCATGATTATCGTTGCGTACTCGAAAGTTCTAATCACGCCGTGTTGCAGATGTCCACCGTTGTTGCAGCCAACACCAGCAGCCTTGCCGTGGTTAATGCAACTAGCCAGACTATGGACCTCGCGAACCAATCCCTTCAGCTTGATCTTGGGGATACGGATGAGGACCAGGCATATATCGACAATATGAGTGAAGAGCAGGTACATGCTGGAACTATCGATGTTGCGGGATGCTCGGGCAAGCACAAAAAGAATTGCAGAGTGCATGGCAAATGCCGAAGACCCGATGCCAAAGCGTGCAAAACGTGTAAGCTGGCCTGTATCTCTTGGTTAATATTTTGGCCAGTCTGCGAGGCGACGGTATGCGTTCAAGGGGGAAATGGTCCATGCTGTTGGGTGTTTTAGTGACAGCCGTATGAATGGTTCTACTGCCCACATGGCGCCACGGCACAACCGTCACGCCCACAACAACATGCATGCACACACAATTCGACGCGAATCCGGCGAAAATCATCCAAATGCTATACCCATAACCTATGTTGCTTTTGTCTATGTTGCTTTATTTCTTTTGTATTTTAAATAAGTTTGCTTTTTAAATTGTTTTGCTTAACTGTTAGGTAGTCCGGCTAGCCTTCGTGGCGCAAGCTGCTCGAATTTGCAGACCATTTAACTACGCAACTATCACCCCGCGGTATACCTATTGAAGTAGAGCGATCCTACTGATCCTACCAGCGACGAAGTGGCCGGCGAGTAGGTCTAGTGGCTTGGCCCGGGCTATTTTGGGGCTAGAAAAAACGCAGAGACCAGCGCTCCACATAAACAAAGCATTGTTTTAACTGGTTAACAGTTAACTAGGCAACTAAAGCTAGTTAAGGGCTTTAATTTATTTGCTATATTAAAATAATTATATCATATTTTAACTGGCTAGTTGGCAATAACTTTAAATAAATTTGGTATATTTTATAAAAAATTTTAGTAATTATTTTAATGTTAAAAATAAAAAGAGATATTAGTTCAGCCGCTAGTAAAAATATTACTAAAGTTTTTACTGTAAATACTTTTTTATTTAATTTATATAGCAAAATATTTAACTATTAAAATTATAAAAACTAAAAATTCGACTTTTTTTTAGCAGGGCCTTTAGCTATACCTACGCTTTTATACTATTGTTAAAATATTTACACTTTTACGTTTATAATAATAATAATAAAAATAATATCTCTAAGCTAATTAACTGCTAATAAGCTGTTTTTTTTTTTTTTTTAAGCTAATTATTTTTAAAAGCTTTTTTAATTAGCTATATTAAGCTTATTATATTAAATCAACGTTACTGCCGCCGCTAGCCTTTACTTTTTGCCGTCGCTATAGCTTTAATAGGCTATATTTACACAGACTTATAAGCTCTATTAAAAATGCTAATTTATTATACGTTATGCTATTCGATTTATATAAAAATTTATAGCTAATTATAATAAACCGGCCAGATTTTATAAACAATTGCGCGCTTTTTTATAAAGCTGGCAAAACCTACACTTTTTATTTTTAGCGCCGGCTAAAAATCCCTTTAATCGCCGCTTTTTTCAACCGTAAAGGCCGCTATAAAGGCTAAGTCGACCTGCCCTCTAGCTGCTTATTATTAAGCATGCTACGGCCAGCCAAAAACGGCCGTAAAAAAAGCTTTACAAAAAAGTACCGCTTAAAAGTTATAATATTAAAAGTTTTTAAAAACTATTATAACGTTTAGCTAAAAGCTATTAGCTATATTTAATTAGCACTAATAAAAAAAAAGTTAATAGGTCTATAAGCATTATTTTATTAAAATTTATATAATAGCTTATTTTTTTAATTATTTAATATATTTCTTTTTTTACTAGCTATTTTAATAACTTTTATTAAACGTGTTAAAAAATTAACAGTTTTTTTTTTTTTTATACCTATATTTTATTTTTTATATAATATATATATATAAAAAAATATTAATATTTTCGGTCGTATATATTAAATTGTACCGAAATATTATGCTAATATTAAAGTCTACCTTTTTTTTTTAATTTAACTAAGCCTGGCCATACATTTAATGTTTATTAAATTTTTTATTTAATTAATTTTATTATTAATTTTTATTATGCTTTTATTAAGCTTTTAATTTTTTATTATTATTAGCACTGTGCACTTTATTAAAAGCATTATAATTTTTATATTTTTATATTTAATATAACTAAAGCTATTAAATAAAGCTATTTTTACTATAGCGCTGCTTTTTTTAGTAGTAAAGCAGGCAAAATTAATGGTAATTTTAACTAATAACCTTACTTTTTTATCAGCCCGCTAGCCAGCATTACTTTCGACTTTTTTCTAGCTACAACATTATATATACTGCAATTAAATATAAAAAAAAGCAATATTTAAATTTAGCACGTTTTTAGCTTAATTTATATTTAATTTTTATTATAAATTAATTTTTAAAACCAAATTCGGTTAAAAAACGACCTTATAATTCTTATTAATTCTAACTTTTATTTTTAATACGTTTTACACCCTGTCTTTCTTTTATCACTATTACTACGCGCTTTAGATTTTATATTAAAAAAATAATATATTTAAAATCAATAAATCTCTAGCTTTATAATAGTATATTTTTTATACGTTTTTTTATACTTTAGCTAACTTTAGCGTTGCTAATAAAACTATTTCCGACTTATCTACCCTCCGACCTACTTATTTTTCCGACCTACCCTCCGGCCAACTTATTTTTTTAACCTACTTTCTGACCTATTTATTTTTCCGGCCAACTTATTTTTCCGACTTACCCTCCGGCCAACCTACTTTTTTAACCTACCCTTTAACCTGCCTTTTAACCTGCTTTTTACTTACTATATTTTACGAAATAGCATATACTAATTATATTATTATATAATTATTAATAACATTTCTTTAAAATATAACGTACTACTACTTTTAAATATATAATATTTTTTTATATATATTTACTAAAGCTAAAAATTTAATAATATTAAAGCTATTTATTTGGCGAAATATTAAGCCGTGGCTTTTTCGGGCCTAAAGCTATCTAGCCGTTTTTTTAAAAATATTTTATTTAAAACTAAATTAACTTTTTAACTTTTATTATTATAAATAATATAATATAGCAGCAGCTATTATATTTATAAATTTAAAATAAAAATTATATCGCTTACGTTTGGCTGGCTGCCTATATAGCCTTTATTATTTTTTTATATAGCTATTACTTTATTTTAATTATTTTTAGCACTTTTAAAAAATTTAATAAAAAGGTCTAAGTCTATAATATTTACAATAATAAAAAATAAATAAATATATTAAAAATAAAAACAATTAGATTTATTAAATATTATATTAAAAAAATCTATTATATTTTTTTACGCGTTCTAATTATATTTACCTCTGCTAACTTTACTATTTTTAAATAACTTTATATTACTGCTACTTTATTAAATGCTATTAAATCTACTAAGTAAAAATAAAAGCAACTAATAATTAAATTCTATATAATACCAGGTGTAGCTATAGGCTTACCTAGTTATTACTAATTTACTAAAGTTATTAAATTTTTAAACTTTAAATTAGCACTTAATTTCTCTACCTTTTAAATAATTATTATTTACTAAATTAAAAAAATATATAAATTAGCTAATAAAATAATTGCTGCTAAAATTACCGCTACAAAGTCTAAAATCTACCTATTTTTTAACTTTTAAAAGTCACCTTTTAAAAAAGGTATAGTTACTATTATTAGCCACTATATTAATTAATATTAAAAGCTACAGACTAAGCTACTAGGCCTAAAACGTATTGCTGGCCTTTATATAAGCAAAAATATCGAATACTACCTTTATTAAATCATTAATTAGTATAGCCTATAATCTAAGCTTAGATTTTTTACCCTTAATAACGCTACTAATAATAATATAGCTTTTGCTATTTTTTTATAATATTTTTCGGTATAAAATAGTTTTTTTAATGCTAAACTTACTAATAATAAAGTTAAAGCTATTATATAATAGCATAAAGCCCGCTGCTAAGGCCACATTATCAATTTAATCGCTTAATCGATTATATATAATAAAAACAATAACATTAGCTTTTATTAAATTATTATTTATTCTGTTAATAAAAGTTATAAAATTAATATATAAATTCGAGCTTTTCTTTAACGCTATAACACCTTCTATAATTTAATTAAACACTATATAACCAATCAAAATATTGCTAGTTAAAAAATTAATTAATTTATTAATAATTAAAACAATATAATCTTTTTTAATTTAAAAATATTTTTTACTACTGCTAATTTTAGCAAAAACGAAAGTACTTTTTATTAAAGCATAATAATTAAAATTAAAAACAATACCTATTAGAATTTTTTTGCAACTACACTTTAAAGCCTCCTTATTTTTAAAAAACCCCTTATTTAGATATATACTACCCTTTATAACGGTAGTTTAAGGGGGCATATGCTTTTTAGCTACGAATTTAATATAAAAAATTAAAAAATTTATTATAAAATTTTCGATATTTTAAAACTTTTTTTTTTATTTACTTTATAATATAAAAGCAATTATAATAGCTTTTTTAACGTTATAAGTTTTTTTAAAAAGCTTAAAAATTATTTGCATATATATTTAGCCCGTTTTTAACTAATTAATAAAAATAATAATAATGTAATGTTTAAAGCCTTATTATTATAAGCTTTAAAGCCGCTGTATATACAGCCTTATACGCCTAGCCAACGCTCGTTTTACCGGCGATTTACCGCAAAAAGCTTTAACGGTGTATTAAACCTCTATATTTAAAAGCAACGGCGCTTATTAACTAACCGCTATGCCAGCATATAATTTTTTACTATTAAAAACGTTATTAATATTTATAATAGCTTTAAACGAGCTTATATAAAGCTATAAAAATACCGGTTTTTATTTAAAAAAACCCTTTTTTATTAGTCTGCTATTGTTTTTTATTTAGGTATATAATTAAAAAGTCTACGAAAAAACAGCCCTAAAAAGGTCGAATAAGTTTAATAATTAGTTATATTATATTAAAAAAATCACTATAGCAATAACATTGCGGCTAAAATTATTATTATTATCGCACCTGCTTTTGCTATTAAAAAGCTTATAAATAAGGCCTATAACAGCTTTAATTTTAATAATAACTTTAAGCTTTATTAAAATAAATTAAAGCGCTACCTAGCTATAAAAAAAACTAGCTATATAAAGCTAAATCGAGACTTTATATTTTAGTAGCAAAAGTATAAAAAATAGTTCTTTTTATTAACCCGCTTTATTATTAATATGCTTTTAATATTAGCAATATTAGCAAAGTATAAAAAGGTATTTAGCTAATATAAGTTAACAATGACTTTATAGCGACTATCTTTTTATATAGCTACTTTAAAATTAATTTAGTGCTTTTAGCACTAATTTTAAAACAATTTAAAAGGCATATAAGCCGTAATTAAAAAAATAAAAGTTGGCCAAGCTATACTAAATTAGCTAGTTATTTAATTAAATATTTAATTAAATAAGTCAACAGATCTGGCCAAACAAGTCAAACAAGCCGTTTTAGGTGCCAAATCAGCCAAAACCAAGCAATGGCCGTTGTTTTGACTGGTTTTGACTGTATAGAGCGCTGGCAGAGACTCTAGAACAGGACATCCCTAATACATCTGCTGTTTTTTTACCTACTGTTGGGGTATTATCGTTCTCTCTATTTCCCACGGAGGAGGTTATCTAAGGCCTTCCGGTAGGGCGGCCGGTGCCAGGATGTAGGCATCTCCGTTTCAATATTATCATCTAGCTCGCACCGAACGCGAGCCGGAAAGCTCACGCTCCCCCCAATGCAGGTCTAGTGACTCTAGTCAAACTTACGAGAAGTGTATGTGTCTGTGATAAGCTTTAGATTGAGAGATGATAGATCTGGGAGACCAGATGATGCATAGTCAATTAACATAAGCCTGCTTCCTAGAATCCATGTGCTGCTGTGAGGACCCAAGGCCCTTGATATAGACATTCCGAAGCTATCCCGTGTTCTACAGGTGTCCCACCTACACAAATAAGCCGGATCCTACATGTACTATTATTAAGATCTCCGACCCTTGACTTATCCACCCTACCGTGACAGCCGTAGGTTTACTTACCTACATGTAAGCAGTTACGCAACAGCTACCAGCTCAGCTGTTGTTCAGTCAAGATGGGTAAAAGAATACTTGATCCGCGCGACGTATAAGCCTGGGTTATTTCACTCTATGAATTTATTCCATGGAAGTCGGGTCTCTGCCCATGCAGTTAGATTCTCATATGTGAGCATGGCGCTCTGATAGTTCACAGTCAATTCTGCATTATCTAGGTACCGAACCTCTAAATGAATTTACCTAAGTATGTATGTATGTAGGTAGTACCTGGGCCATTTGACTCCTTCCTCATCGACAGTTAGCCAATAGGCAATAGAGCTATCTTGCCCGCCATGGCACCTCAGCACTTACGAGAGCAGTCGTACTTGATGATATCTGCCATACTACAAGCACGTGACAACTTATTACCGCATCTTCAGTAGAACTATGCAGGTGGTATCCGGCGATTACCAGTTTTTTAACTGGCAGGACCGAGCAGGATACCAAACCCATTACCTAATAGGTAGCTCTAGATTCCGAAGGTTCTATTCTGGAGTAATTGACATGTACGTAATCGAAACAAACAGGATGGAAAGCAGTCTCTGCCGAAGCATACCCGTGCCGCAACGGACTTGACGACTACGCCTCGAGTTCGCTGTGCAGGTGCTCAAAGTATGGAAGTCGTGGCTAGGTACTGCCCGAGCATCGTTGCACCTTCATTATCGTACTCTTTCCACTCAAGAACTGCTTGAGAGGCACACCCTTCGAACTCTTTCCCCATTTCAAAGCACTTCAGTAAGTACCTAGTACCCACCTTAGGCAACATCTTGAAATGCCCCTGTTATGTCATTGGAGGTACTTTGTTGTAGGGGAGAGGCGGCGAGCACTGAGTGCCTCGTCTTGTAATCAACCAAGCCTGAATGTCATCTGTAATCTCAAGTCTAGAGTCGCTTGAAACTCAGCCAAACTCGACTGCCATTCCAGATCCGAAGCCTTACCTAGTGATGATTTACATCTACGTAGTCCCCAAACTGTATCTGCCCCTCTAAATGTTCCTACCCGTTATGGTACTGCCTATATGAGTAACTACAGACGGCCAAGTGTCCGACTTGACGACGTTCCTGTCTAATTTTGGTGGCGTACCGGTATTGGTGCTGCAGTTCTGTTCTGTGACAAGGTACCTACTACCCAAGGTTTGCAGCGACAGTATGTGGCAGAGAAGTCGTGCGGTACGCTTTCCTGGTAGCATGGGAATATCGTCATGCTCATTCATGACGCGAGGGCAACTGGACTTTCACAATGCCACTGCCCCTTATTTTTTTTATCTTGGCAGAAGGAGCACTTACTGAATGATACGACTACTTGGTACCTAGCTTGTAATCCGGTACTGAAGCCTAGCGGTAGGTACATGTAGACATCATATACTGCTAGGCTGCCCACGGCGAGATCTATACTGTTTACTTCGCTGTAAAACGTGTGATGTGATCCTTGAGCTTGTTTGAGGTATACTAAATAGTAGCATTAACCAATTTTCTAATTTTCATAGTAATGAATGAAACCTTGAGCGTGGGTAAAAGGAGATTCGCCTTTCGAGAATGTACATAAGGTACCTATGATACGGCAGCTGGAGTGTCTGGTCCGCAAGGTTTGTGCATGAGACGGGAACGTGTGTCGTTACTTACCTCGAGTTAAACCACTCTTTCTCTGATATGCACTCTTGCACAGTTTCCTCCTCGGCAGCTTCCTCTTCGACACTTTCTCTTTCGACAGTTTCCTCTTCTATGGATTTCGATAGATGGGTAGTGCCACTCTCCAGACCGAGTCTGGTGAGTATTTAATCTCGATCTGCCCCCGAGCTCCAAACTTCTCCCCTTCTCTTCTTTTTCTCCCCAAGCACCAACAAACATATGCTTACTCAACATCATCAAACAACATTACCAACTGTCCCCAAAGCCCCAGTCCCAGCTCCCTCCCGGCAAGCCCAACCACCACGACAATTACCACCACGAACTGCACCTTTATCCATTCTCAACCCCCCCCCCCCGACAATCAAACCACTCTCCGTCTGCTACTCGCCTCCCGTCCCACGATGTCCGGAACCCGCCAAGCCCCCTTCCCCCAGCCGGTAAGTTCTCCAACCATTCCCATCGACCGTCAGCCATCATCATCATCATCATCAGAAGCAGCAGCATCATTATCATTTCCTCACACACGTCCTGCTGTTTCTTCTTCTGTCCCCTCATTTTCGTGCTATTTACATATGCTAACTTTCGACGTCGAGGCCTACAAATTACACGAGTTCGGTGATCACGACGTCGCTGTGGCGGCGGAGGAAGGGAGGCCGGCATCGTCGGGACGGTCGAGGATGGCGGAGCCAGGGGGTCGCGAGTTGAGGTGGATAAAGGCAACGTTCGTGGCGGCCGTGGTGTTAACCACCCTAGTGGTGGTTGGGTTTGCCCTCGTGTTCTACCTACTCATACGTGGGTAGTTCATGGGGGTCGTCCGGGAGGTCTCGAGCTGGGCGGGGCGGAGGGGGCAGTTGGTTATTAGAAATTTTGGCAAACAACAATACTCAACATCATTAGAAAAACACCCTGGGCAACTAGATCTGCTGGTTCGTGATCGACTGTTGAGACTTAATGACCATGACATGCACCAGTAGAGTCGGCATACGGAAACGAAAACGAAGAGCCGGCGGCTCCAATAACGATGATGATAATGATGATAGATTTCGAGTGTATGCTCGAGTCTACTGCGCATGTGAAGCGATTTCTTGCCAGACGTTTGTGCTACCACTTAGTACTTACTTTCTTGGTAGATGGCCAACGGAGTAACAGTACAACGGAAGCGACCGGACCACAGTAGGAGGGTTTCATACAACGAGAGTCCAAGTCGTGATACTCTAGTAATCAGCTGATGTATTGTACTACAAAGTGGGATCTCTGTCTACTTGTAGCAGAGACTCAAAAAAGTATGTGAAGTTCCAAACCGGGCTCTGCGGACTAAGATAAATGTCCCTTGATGTTCGCGATTCAGAAAGGTCGGGATTCGTCGTATAGTCTCTCGTGGAACCAAAAGCCCCGTGTCTATCAAGCCAATCTCTGATCGACTCGATCATTCTTATCAAGACCTGAAGCTTATCCTTCTCTTCATCATCGGGACCGTCTGGCGTGTAGCCTGATGGATTCGCCGCCGCCTCCGCCGCGACCCTTGCGGCCTTGACTTTGCCCGCCGCCGTTAACTTTGCCAGCATCTCGTCTATGGCAGACCCGAGGTTGATGCTCCTCCGGGCCTCGTCGAGGTCCCAGCCATCGATTTCCACTAATACAAGTCGTGAGGCAGAGATAAGCATGAATGTTATGACGGCAACGGCGGTGAAAGGGGTATACAGGAAACCGTCGGGACTAAAAGACTTGGTGAAATTCACGTATGTCCTGGTCGCTTCTAAGCAATATTTCAGACACTCCAGCTGTACGCGCGAGGCCGCCTTGCTGTCTGGAGTCGCATATGTCATAGGTAGGTGTAGCTGGGTGAAAGAGTAATGATGCATGCTCCAAAGTAGTACTGCACTTCTCTTAGCAGAGTACCATGACATGAAGGGAGTGTAAAGGGTTGACATGGGAATCTCATACGGAATTTTGGATGCTTGTGGGCTATATCGCTCATCGAATCATCAAGCTCTCCTCTGATGTCCTTCAATCGATCTGAGGCATGCTCGGAAATTTCTTGACACCCCTTCATATCGTAAACATCGTCGTAAAAAGTCGGAATCTGTCCCAGAAATTGTTGAAACTTTATGAATTTTATGAGGAGGAAGTCTGTCGAAAACTCGGATGATCGTTCGAGTGCATCAATACAGTATTGGACGTGACTTGGCGAAAAGGGGCTGGGTCGCCCAAATTGGAAGGAATTGCTGAACACATCGTCAGTATTCGGATATTGACTAATAAAGCGAATTTCTTAGCCATACGTCGAGGCAATATAGTAACAGGCTAAAAAGGCACGATGTTCATCGTTCGCTTGTGTTTCACTTCTCGCCTGCACTGCTTCCGGGGCGGGTTGCCTATATTTGGTTTGGTTAGCGTCGGACAGCAGCGATGCCTGGGGGGACAATACTTCGTGATACCGAGACTGTGCGCAAGGCCGACAGCGAGATATATCAGCTTTGTCACCCTGTGATCCGAATAGAAATGGGGGTTTGCCCTAGTTGGTCTATTAGCGGTGATATAGCATAGAGAAAGATTGTGTTTACCATGCTATGTGGACGATGAGACCCTGGAGAATATCTAGGCTCTGTTCCTCCATCGCCAGTAGGTGTTGTCCAATCCAGGCATCGACGCTCCTGCGAATCTCCCGACTCTTGGCGGAAGTGATGCCGATTGAGATCATTAATATTGTCCGAAGCAACAACGGTTTCTCGTCGAATAGCCGACGGGCTGTAATATCATGGTCCAAGATGATGAAAGGAAAGTGAGCTGTGAATATCAGTGTGAAGTCAAGGAGAGCCTTGTCAGCTTGATCCCAGGTAATGCCAAAACCAGGGCCGAAAAGATGATCAGAGCTAACAGAGGATTCCGGTGATAATACCATGGGCTGGCGAGGAATACTGTAGGGGCTCTGTCGTAGATCTCGTCCGGAATCTGCTTCCATGTCAAGGCCAGTCATTCCGCCTGCGTCTTGCTCTGTCTCGGGCGGACTATAATAGCTGATCGTGAACTCATGGCGCGGCTGGCCCAAGGGTTTAGGGATAGTGGTACTTCCCCATTTGTCAGCGATTTCATGACAAGGCTACATGATACAGCATAGTGCATTACTAGGCTGCAGAGAATACTTACAATGCATCTTTGGCCTTGACTTGCCTTGGCCTCCTGATACTTGGGTTCGTCTGAGGAGTGCATGAGATGGCCAATCGCCGACATCTACAAGACCCTGTTAGCAGCCAAGTAAGTCCTTTGGTATCATGAAAGCGCCGTCAGCCTTGCATAGACCCAACTCATGCGCACCTATTGCATCCGTCGCCAATCTCGTTGTTTTCGTACTGGCATCGGGTTTTAGCTTTTGTACATGGAAGACAAGCCCTCTGACGGCGGGGCGGGCTCTGTGGCCGGCGACTGATAGCGCGATGTTCAGACATGGCGTCCAAATGCGATTAGACGCCGAGGCGGCAAGTTGAGTGTTGTGATATTAGATGAGTGAGAGTTGAGTCAGTTCCTGATGTCGAGAACGGAGTTAAACTAATGACTAGGTCGTCGGCTTTATCGGATCTTATCCTTGCTGATTCGAGACCTTCTGCCCTTATCCCGTGCCGATCATTATTATCCCGACACTAGACAGACAACACTAAGCCCAAAGAAAATTAGGCCAAGACACTATGCCCGCCGTTGAAGATATGTCCTGTCCTGAGTCTGGGGTATTTTATGTATGTCTCCATGTATCATGTATGTCCTCATACTCCCTCAACAAACAATAGAAAAGTCTAGTATATTTTCCATATAGTGAAACAGGAAGTGCCACATACATCCTACACTCTGGAGCCCTGCACTAAGGCACTTAATAGATAGAAACACTTACAAATTGCAAAAAGAATAGGAAAACAACCCAAAAAGTCAATACAAGCCCAATATTCCAACCCCATAGAGCCCAGCTAAGTATTCAGCCTCAATGGTGGCTGGAAGTAACGCTCTGCTCCAATAGCTAACCAACGCCTCAGGTATTGGGATGAACTAATTATGGTTAGTTCAGATGAGCGTTCATACAAAGTTCTATATGAAGGTGAGGGATGTTATGAAGGAGTAGAACATATTATGCACATATAACCAAACTGTACTGGTTGACCTAGTATGGAATATATAGGATGTAGTCTGAAGGATGTGTCGGTAACTGTTAAGCTACATAACTCATCTCATAAAAGTGCCGGTGAATTCATTGCAGGGCACATAGCATTTGTGGCCAGACTCTTTCTTTGGGCTGTAAGGTTGAATAAATCACTTAAAGATAGCGACCTGATGCATCTTACACGCACCTGATATCCTTCCATGCTT
Source organism: Nemania sp. NC0429 (assembly GCA_022578495.1). NCBI lineage: Eukaryota > Fungi > Ascomycota > Sordariomycetes > Xylariales > Xylariaceae > Nemania > Nemania sp. NC0429. Next base: position 11,324 of record MU392316.1, on the reverse strand, counting down.
CTCACAGAATCTTGCAATGCCTCCCAGTTTTACATTCCAGTAGGACAGACGGAGTAGTATATTATAGGGTTATAAGAAGTACTTGATTTTTTCTCACCGTGGTCTAGAGCCGTTGGTCTGTTTCCCACTATTCAAACGACATAGCTGTTAACTTCATGATGTTCAAATAGTAGATACGCCGTTTTCAACTTGACAGAATGCTACCACAAGGGACATTAAGCTGGAGGCCTACGAGCACTCATTCAAGTCACCGACAGGGTTTTCCCCACGGTGTTTTAACCAGCGTGAGCACAAGGTCATCCCAGAACAGCAAGAGGAGGCTAGAGAACACCAGTGTTGGAATGATGAGGTACTTATGCTTGGTTCAGTACATTTGTTTATTGTAAATGGAAGCGTGTCACGCCTTTAGTACCCCCGAGTGGTCAGACCATAGGTTCACAGCCTGTGTATACAGAATGTTAAGAATAACAACAGCAGCAACAACAAAGAATACCACCATCATATGAATGTAGATCAGGGAAAAGTATCTAGATCTCAAAATTAACTAGAATAAGAACCAAAGTAAACAAGGTAAAGAAAGAAAATCTTAAAAAATAACAGCAATACACCTAATTACTCAGAGTTCTATAAGATAGCAAATTAATATGTTAACATGGTTTCTCTGTGTTTCTTTATCTTAATGAGAGGGTACTAAAAGCTTTAGGAAAATGTAAACAAACTGTATAGTATTAATATTGGTAACAACTTTAATCCGTAGATCTTTGGCCTGGAGCTTCATTTTCTACAATGTGGTAATGCTTTGCGTGCAGTATATTCAAAGAAAATATCTAGCCTATAATAGCTGTACATGAACTAGTACCCCTTAACTGTATTATGTATTTGTATTTAAACTACCAGACAATGTCTGCTACCTATGTGACAGCTCATGTGATAGTATAGCAATCGACTGTGACATTTTTCCAAGCTCCAAGAAAGGAGAATAATTCATGCAGGAAGATATAGCTAACTGTGACAACGTCAGTCCTTCACTTAATTCTCTTTATATTCTCATGAATTCCTATGCTTAAGCTGTGCCTATCCACGCTCGGCTTCAGAGGAGATCAGGTGATGCTTGTGTGCTAAGCCGCATTCTCTACACTGCGGCTCAGCAATACCCCTCGCGGCTGCTCTTGTTTCTGATGACATTGTCACGGCGAAGGCCAGGTGTTCCAGCATAAAACAAGTTCTCTTGTACCTAAGTACGTTTTGTAAAGATTTTTTTGGCTATCATTAGGGCTGTCAAGATAGGGCCGAGGACCAACAAACACCATCTACACCCTATACATATCTACCTCCTTCCCTCCTTCCCTCCTTCCTCTCTTCTTCCTCAACACCACACTTTTTCCCACCCTTCCTCATCCCCACCCTGTCCAACTTTGGTCCCTACCCAGACCCTCTTCAACTCAATCATATCTTCATCTTCTGAATATTTCCATACAAGGTCATCATCATACCCTGATCCTGGTCGACTTGGTATGCGTGGTGGCCTGTGAGTATCCATTGGCCCGGGTTGCCGACTGTATCTTCAGACACATTGTCGGAATTTCTCCCTACTACTACCCTCGACATTTTCTCCTGTCCATCCCGCACCTGTCTGCACATACACCACACACCAAAAGAGATAATTAGTCTCTGTGGGCAAATCTCTCGATCTGCTCTTTGACTGACTTTACGAGATCATCGCTGGCAGAAACCCTACAATCTGACCCCCCCGCGTAGTTACGCGCTCACACTCGCGGGTATTTCATCCCACTATCGCGCAGAAAAGCTGTAGGTCGCGCAGCTGCTCCTTTGTAAACCCCTTTCAGCTCAGCGTCGAGTTACGACACGCTTTTTCTCAGGATACATTTCCGCAAGACTGGTAAGTTACATGTTGGTGCTTAGGCCATATGAGTGGCGTGATGCTAAGTCTCACAGTAGCCAGAGTACTCGCCCTCAATAATCGAGCAGTCATGGAACGCAAGTCTGTTGATTCCCAGGTGGGAAGCTCTACGAGCTTCAAGACTGCTCAAGAGGCCTTTGGAAGTGTAGAGAAAACCAACCGACCTAGTCCTGTTCCCTCAGGCCATTTCACCCCAACGAGAGAAGAATCTCAATTCATTAGTGACTCCTCTTGGGAAATCACGCCTAAGCCAACATATCGTCACATCGAGGAGTCTAGTGCGGCGAGCCAAGCCGAGGAGCCCGAGCCTAAGCCCAAGCCTAGGCCTCAGACCCCCGAGTTCAAGAAGCACTGGTCAGCGTTTGTGCCCAGCCAGCCCATTCCGATTCCCGGCGCCGTGCCAAAGAGACGAGTTGCTACCATGCAGGAAGATGGCACGCTTGCCGTGGTTGGGTCGACTGCGCCACGCACTGAGAAGGAACTCGAAGACATGGAAAAGGAGGAGGCCAGAGATCGAGCCTTGGCCGAGAAGTACGAACGCATGAAGGCGGACATGATGAAGTGGCACGAAGACAACAAACGCTTCATCCCAGGACATGTGGCGAATAAGAAATCCAACAGCCAGGCTAGCAACCAGTCTAGCAGCCAGTCCGGCAATCAGGCTACCAACTGGGCTAGAAAATCCATTGGTAGATTCAGAGAGATCTTAAGCGCCGGTCGCGTGAAGGACGTGACGGAGAAGAGCGTCTCTGCTGACGACCCTGCCGGTCCCCCGCCCCCGGGACTCTTTCGCATCGGAGAGACTCCCTCCTTGACCGGGGACGAGGTCCCCAACTATCAGCATAAAGTCTTGCAACCCTTCTCTAGCCCATACGGCCGCACCACCGCTACGATCGCCTACGAGGGACTCAAAACTGAAGATCACAAGGAGGGATCCAAGCCTCTGAAGTCCACCGCTTTCAAGGAGGGCTACATGGCCGGACTTGCTCAGGCTCGCAAGGAAAAGGAGTACAAGTTAGGATGTAAGCACCACCCCCCTACTACTCCCCTCTTATTCAGAACAATAGTTTCTGCCCGTGAGCTCTTCGCTAATACTTCATATTATAGACCAGGCCGGTCTGACGGCGTACGACAGCCCCTACGATGCCAAGCCGATTCACGGACCCCTCCCCTGGGAGAAGCAATCTCGACCTTCTATCATGAAGCGAAAGGACGGCTCCGCTATTGCCCGCTACGAGCTCGTCGGCGAGGTTAGTAAGTTGATGGACAACCTCGGGCTCGAGCGCGTCGACGACGAGGACCAGACCGAGGGCTCGAAGGGAAAGGGAGTGTTGCGACCTCGCCGATCTTGGGAGGTGGCCGAGTTTATCAAGGATGTGGCCTACGAGATTCGTTTCGGTGCTTAGTTGAATGTACGCCGCCCATCTGAGTAGTTCCGCTCTCGCTTGAGACGGTTGCTCGCAGTCGCTCCACCGCAGAATCATCATAGCAGAGCACGGCACAGCACGGCACAGCACAGCACCAACACCGGCCCTTGCACCAGCCCCAATACCACTTGCAAAAATGAAGGACACAACACACCGGTCGGGATAGGTTTCCCGTTTGCTTTAAAAAAAGCCGGCGAGCTCAGAATACAACCGGCCAGAAACGCAACGAACAGGCCCAGCATGTTTCGAGACGGAATGGAACTCGGGACAATGATTAACAATTGCCAGGGAGTAGATAGCTTTCCGTAACTCCCCTTACCTCCTAGGTAGAATATTGCAGAATGAATTAACTGCCCCCAAAAGTTCAAGTGCTTGAAGTGTATACCGAATTCGATGTGCTACATACACGTATATTACATCCGTGACGAGGCGGGAGATGTAGGCAGGATCCGCGGGGTGGAACTAATCATCAACGAAGGAGGCAGCCTAGCAGACTGTCCTTTACTCTCCGACTTACTCTCAGTTAGAAATAAAACAGTCCCTCGTGACAAGAACGCGCTGAGGGTTTTCATACAAAAGTACAGCTATGCTATGAAGTAAAGAGATCGTAGTGCTGCGTCGCTGTATCGCGGGCTGTGTGATTTCGAGCATGCCTGGTGCTCGGTCAGGTCTCTGTACACTGTACCTTAGGTACTTTAAGTAGTGTGTACTGGCGGGTCACCCGGGAGGGATAGCGGCCGTCTGAGCGCAGGATAGAATTCGGTGCTAAAACAGTGATACATAAATGCGAAATAAAGAGCTGGAGGAAGTAGGCAGGCAGGCACATGGAGATGTATAGAACCTGGAGCCTCGCGACTGCTGGACTTGTTGGCAGTCGTCATTGAACTACCAGCACCCCCTATTCCAGGCAGCACCCTGAGCGGCAGAATCTGACAGCTGCCAAAATGTTCCTGACATGCTGGTGGGGCAGGGGAGGTACTTCGTGCACTTGCCTACCTTCGGTACCTTATCTAACCTAAAGAAGTTAGCTGTTTCAATTTGCTTGAGCAACGTACACGTACCTTCAAAGTACACCTATCGATACGTCAAGTATACGATATACTGCAATCACTCCAACGACACAGAGAGATCAAGCGACGACACGACGAAGCCGGTCATCGAACGTGCACGAAGCGAGAGTCAACGTCCCAATCCCATTTACACAGCTCATACCACACACGATGGATCCCTACTCGGCAGAAGGCGAGCTGATCAACATCCACAGCGCCTTCCACCAGGGCCAGTACCAGCAGGTCATCGACTTCGACACGTCGTCGCTGTCGCCCGAGAACGAGGTCGCCGCCCGCGTCCTGGTGCAGCGCGCGCGCATCGCCCTGGGACAGGCCGAGGACGTGCTCGCCGACGTGCAGGACGAGACCGACGAGCCCGAGTTCGCTGCCGTAGCCGCATTGGCCCAGTCCGCCCTGGGCCAGACCGAGGACGCCGTCGAGGCCATCGAGGAGCTCGCGCGGACCGCCGCCGACAACCAGACCGTCCAGGTCCTCGGCGGCATCGTGTTGCAGGCCGCCGAGAAGTCGGACGAGGCTCTGGCGCTACTGTCAAAACACTCGGGGAGTCGTGAGTACACCCTCGTCTTGTTGTGCCTCTCTGGACCGACTGGGGTGGCCTTTGGGTTGGGAAAGGGGAAGACGGCGATTTCAAGAGTAGATAGAGACATGTTTAAGAATTGCTATCGCTAACGCTCCGCCGGCGTGGCTGGTTCTGCATAGTCGATGCCATCGCCCTCATCATACAGATTCACCTCCAGCAAAACCGGACAGATCTCGCCCTAAAGGAGGCAGCAGCAGCGCGGAGATGGGCGCAAGACAGTCTCTTGGTGAACTTTGCGGAGTCATGGGTCGGCTTGCGGCTGGTATGACCTGACCCCCTGTTCCTTTCTCCCATCCACACTATATCTCCCCATACCGCCCACGTCTCCAAACCTCCCCGCTAGCCCTCGGTTTAGCTGAGCTGACTATGTCCCTCTTTCAGGGCGGTGAGAAATATCAACAAGCATTTTACGTCTTCGAAGAGCTGGCCCAAGCACCCGCCACCTCGTCCCTCTTGACCCTCGTCTCACAAGCCGTCTGCGAGCTCCACCTGGGTCGCGTCGAAGAGGCCCAGGGCGCCCTAGAACAGGCGCTGCAGAAGCAGCCAGACTACGCAGACGCCATAGCAAACCTGCTGGTCCTGACCGTCATCACGGGCAAGGATGCCACAGAGCTCACCAGGTACGCGGACGCCACCGTTTTGCTCCGCACCGTTTTACACCCGCCCTCTCGTACCCCCCTATTACCTGAGAGGCTTGCCTCTCTTGAAAGTGTTGTTTTTGCTAACAATGAGTAATGCACAGTTCATTGAAAAAGGCCGCGCCGCAACACGCCTTGCTGGTTGACCTCGAGGAGAAGAGCGATCTCTTCGACAAAGCAGCTTCCAAGTTTAGTGCCAAGGCTGCGGCGTGAAAATAGTCAAATCAAAATATCATGATTTTGTTCGAGAGAAAAGGGGCGACAAAAAAAGACCCTGCGGTCTGCTCTGGACCATGACTACGCGGCGTTTTATATATCTCATACCCTTAGACCCATAGACATCGCGGGTTGTTGGCGGGAGGAGGGGGAAACGGCAAGGAGCCGACGTGGTGTCTGCTTGCTATACCACCGGAGTCCTATTTCTTTGGCACAGCACAGGAGAAGCCATTGGAATAATATGGAGCTACTGAGGCTCGGGTAGAAAGTCGACCTCAGGGAGTGAGCACCACTCACGCTCTATGCCTCGCGACAAAGTCGTGCACAGACAGGCAGACAGACCAATCAAACAATCATCTATCCTACCTACCTCTCAGTCATAAATCCACCGAAAGAAGCTACAACGTAGTCTATCTTCAGTGCGGTAGACGTAGTATATCGCAGAGAGTTGCTTGCCTGTGCGGCTTTAACTTCGCTCAATTATCTCAACTCGACTGCTATCAAAAGGGGGGATAGACAATATTCGTAGGCCTTCAATAAATGTATCGTGCGCTTGTATCCATCCCGCGCAGAAACAAGGAGAGAAGGATGTTTTCTATCATGTGTGCGCTGCCCATCAGCGCTGCCCGCGGACTCCCCGGCCCGTTTCCTTCCCGCTGTCTAGTTTAATTTTTGTCGACGAATACCTCCAGCCAATGTACTTTATTAAAAAGGGGGAAAAAAAGAGAGAAAAAAGAAAAGAAAAGAAATAACGCCTTATCCCTGGTTCAAGAAAAAAATTGGAATGTTGCTCATCGGCCACTGCTACTGTTACTACTGCTAGTAGTCGTGGGGTGGCGGTAGCGAGATCAGCAGGCGAATGCATCACACGGCGAGCTTATCCAGGATCTGGTGGATGCCGAGGTTCCGGCGGCCGCTGCCGTCGAGCGCGTCGAGCTCGTCGGTGGCCTTCCTCGCGCGGTCGATGAGGATGTCGATGACCCTCTTGGTGTACTCGAAGCTCCCGGTGCGGCGCATGTACTCGACGGCGTAGCGCTTGACCTCGACGTCGGTGGTCTTTTGCTTCAGGATGTTGATGAGCTGCAGGTTGCGGGGGTCGGCGCGGATGCTGTGGATGATGAGGAAGGAAAACTTGCCCTCGGTCAGGTCCTCGCAGAAGCCCTTGTTCTCGCCGTACTCGGGGCTCGACAGGTTGCGGTAGTCGTCCTGGACCTGGAAGAGGATGCCGAGGACGTTGACGAGCGGCACGCAGTCCACTACGGGGAGAGAGGGCGCCTCGGACTCGGCCTGCATCAGCTTGATGGCCAGCCGGAAGAGGCCGCCCGTCTTGTTTCCCACCATCTCGAGGTAGTGGTCCTCGGTGGGGCAGATGAGCGAGTCGCGCCAGTACAGGTCCATGCCCTGCCCGCGGTGCAGGTTGACGAGCTCCTCGGAGAAGATGGACACGGCGCGCGGGTTGCGCAGCTTCTGCAGCTCCTGCAGCGCGCAGAAGTAGATGTAGTTGGCCGAGTTGATGGTCTGCGCGGTGCCGAAGATGCTGTGGGCCACGGGCCGGCCGCGGCGGAGCAGCGAGTTGTCCTCGACGTCGTCGACGAGCAGCGACGACGTGTGCAGCATGGCCACGACGCGGGCGATGACGGCGAGCGTCTCCTCGGGCACCCGCAGCCACACGTTGAAGGCGTTGATCAGGCTCGTGCGGATGTCCTTGCCCGGCTGGTCCACGAGGTAGTTGAAGGGGCCCCGGACGGCGTCCTCCTTCTCCAGGTTCCACGTCTGCCGCGCCGTGTAGTCGAAGTCCTCGGTTGCATAGCGCGCGGGATCCAGGAAGCCGGCGGACGCCATGTCGCTCAGGTGGTACTGGATAGGTAGCGAGGGGGGGGTGATATGGGTTTGTGGGTGAGTGTGGGTGTGAGTGTGAGTGTGAGTGAGGCTACGAGACTGAGAGCGAGTATGAGGATGGATGCCCTGAGCCAACCAGCTGGATTCCGGAACAGGCCGGAGAGCGGACCTCGCGGGGGGAGATAACGAGGCGTAGTTGGTGGACGAGGTTCGCGGCGGGATGGCGTTGGGGGGCTGGAGGCTGAGATGGGGAGTCTTGGCGTTGCCGTCGCCCACGCTGATGGTGTCGTCAACGACGTTGTCAGCCATGATACCTATAAGCATGCGGCGGCGTGCGGCGAAAGCTAGTAGTTGCGGCTTGTGTGTCCTGGTAATCTAAGTACATAGGGGTACACACTAAGGTAGAGGTAACACATAAAGTACACGTAGTACCTGTACATGTAGGTAGCCTCCCAATGATGTTTTGTCGCTTGTAGTCTGGTCCTCGTGGCCCTCCAATCATGTAGGTTAGACATGTACGTGCACACCGATACGAAATCTACTTAGGTACTTCGTACTTCGCATTAAGGTTATTGATTGTAGGTCAAGAAGTATCGACATGGTGTTCCAGACTACTGGGTTTGCCCAGCTTTTTGCCCAAATGTGCGGGGCAGAGAAGAAGACATGGTACTAATTAGCATGTACTTCGGAGATTCTCCCTGAGGACTTGACTTTGATAGCACATTCCCGATCAGCATCAACGACAAAAACAGCAGCAGCAATAACAATGTTAACAGACCCAAATGCTCTACATTCGTGGAATCTAGAGACTTAGAAAGCCATTCAAAATCTCATGAGAAATATAATGAATTGCACTAGCTAAATAGGCTCCAGTAGTTGTGATTCCTTCGAAAGCTGCATGTGGCAGGCTGTTTCTCCGGGCCAACGGGGGGTGCCTGGATCACAAAACTTGGGTGCCCGGTTAGCAACGCCCTTTGTAAAACACGCGACTCTACTTCGTACGCCAGTATTGCTTTTGCCAGCTTTTGCCACCCCTCCTGCTGCCATTAGGTCGCGACTGGCCTGAGAACCCTGATACCACTCTGGCGTCGTTACTTGCATTCACAAATCCTCGATAGTAGATACTGTCAGCACGTAAGCCTCCGTTCAGTCGATGTTACAACTCGTTCCCAGATGGATCCCCGGTCGTTGGCCTTTTGGCGTCATTTATTCGGTTTTTCTCGCTCCTCCCTTGGGTACTGCGCCTCCACCTCCGGTCGCCATATGGTGGTATTGGTGTTGTATTGTAGTTGTAGAGGGGATGGTTTGGACCTACCTACTGTCCTGCACTGTAGCTACTTTATATAGTGTAGGTAGTGACTTACGGCCGTGGGGAGCCGCATGGACTAGCGTTGTTGCCAAGTGCATGTGGGGCTCCGGAGGCTACAACAAACAAATGACCGCCACAACGCCTTGAATTGCAGATGGTCGAGAACATCTCCTCTTCCTCCCCACCTCCTCCTTTAAGCAGCATCATGGAATCTAAGGCCGCCAAGAACGACAAAACTGCCTTCGAAGAGATTACGAAGGTTCTGGCAAACCCTTCCAAGTAGGGACTAAAAGCCCAACCTAAATGCCAAAAACCTAAAGCCCATCTGGGCCCATAGGCCTTTAAAATAGTTTAAGTTAGGTTCTTTAATATAACCTAAAGCTTATAAGCTTTTAAAAATGTTTAAGTTAGGTTTTTAAATAAAATCTAAAGCTTATAAGCTTTAAAAAAAAAATTTAAATAAATATTTATAAATAAAAAAAATAGTATATAATATTAATATATATATAAAAAAACTTTAAAATAATAAAATAAAAAATAATTAATAGGTGCAGTCATAGTAGTGATGATTGAATTAGTAGAATAAAAGATGTTTTATTAAAAAAAAAGGTGGAAAATCTACTAGGCCAGAATTCTAGCTATGTGTGTGCGCGCTAGTGCGCTTATCTAATCTATAGCTAGCTAGCAAGTGCTAGTCTAACAAATAGTCACTGCTCCACTTACCAGTGGCACTCCGTGACTATCTATAAGACCCCTAGGGGTTCTTATCAGTAATAAAATATTTAAAATTTTTTATTAAGCTAAATAAAATAAAAATATAATGCTATATTAAAGCTAAAAAATAAATATAATATATTAATTTATATATTAATTTTTAAATTTAATTATTTAAAAACAGCTTATTTATTGCTTTAAAAACCTTTTTTAATGTAAATACTATTATTGCTTTTATAGCTTTTATAATTTATATAGCCTCTGCGGCTTTCGCGGCTTTAATTACTAGTATTTTTTTTAATACCGGCTAGCTTTATAACAGCGCTATTAGATTTAAAAGCTTTTTTAAAAGCTTTTTTAAAAATAGGCTTTAAATTTAGCTAATTATTAAAAAAATTTTTAAAATAAAAAACCGCAGTATTAAAATCGTTTTTAAAAAACTCGGATTTAGCTTTATTTTTAAGCTTATTTTTAAGCTAATTTTTTTATAAATTTAAAACTTTTTTTTATTTAGCTTTAAAAGCTTAAACGGTTTTAACTTTATAGTTTTTTTTTTATAAAAATAATTAAAATAAAAGTTTTTTTAAAGTTTTAATTTAATTATTTTTATATTTATAATAAACTAACGATTTTATTTTAATATAATATTATTATAAGCATAAAAATTAATTTTAAAAAGTTAATTTATATTAATATATTTTATAATATAGCTAATTAAAATAATAAATTAAATATTTTTTTATTAAAAAATAATATGTTTTATATAAATTATAATTAAATTTATAGCTAAAAAAATTAATATAAAAATTAATATAAAAATTAAAATAAAAGTTAAAATAAATATATTAAAAAATAAAATAATTAAAATAAATTTAGCCGCTTTTAACAGCGCTTTTAAAGCCGATTTTTAAAATTAATATTTAGTTTTAATAATATTTTTTATAATTTTTTAAACTAAGCAAGTAAATAATATAAATATAATGCTATATTTTAAATAAAAACGTCGTTATTTAAAAAAAATATTATATAAATATTTAATTAAAAAAAATATTAAAATATATTAATTATTATATTAATTAAAAAAAAACTTATAATAAAATTAAATAAAAGTTTATAAATATTTACTTTTAAAAATAGTTTTAGTTAATAAAAAGTGTTTATTTTTTATATTAAAAAATATATAAAAGTTTTTAATTAAATAACCGGCTAAATAGTGCGGGCTATTTTTTAAATAATTTTAAAAAATAAATAAAAAATTATTAACTTTAAAAAATAAACTAAAATAAAATATATTTATATTTTTAAAAGCTTAATTATTATATTAAAATAAATAATCGGATTTATTTTCGTTTTTATTACTATTTTAAGCTAATTTATCGGCATTATTACCGGCTTTATTATTTTTTTTAGCCATATTATTAAGCTAATTTTTTGCTATATTAGCATTAATAAAGTTTTAATTTTAATTTAAATTATATATAAAAAGGTTTTTATAATAACTTTTAAAATTTAATATATTAAAACTTAATTAAAAAGCTATTATAAATATATAAGCTAAATAAAAAATTAATATAAAAATTAATATATTAAAAAAATAAAAAATAAAAAAA
>MU392315.1:0-51761 GCA_022578495.1 Nemania sp. NC0429 | reverse complement strand
GCGCGTCCGCCCCCCCCTCCCCCCCCGCCCCCCCCCCCCCCCCCCCCCCGCCCCCCCCCCCCCCCCCCCCCCCCCCCCCCCCCCCCCCCCCCCCCCCCAACAAGGAGAAGAAGAAGAAGAGGAGGAGGAGGAGGAAGTAGAGGAGGAATGACGTACGTATAATATGCCGGTGGCGCTCCGCCTGCTCGTCTCGTTGTTCCGCTTCGCCAGGGTGATCAGCTTCTCGGCCAGGCGCTGGGCCTCCTTCGCCTTGGGCCAGGTGGTGTGGATGGACTCGTGCTTCACAAGGGACGTGACGAGGTTGCGCAGCAGGGCTTGTCTGTGTGCCGAGCTCCGGCTTAAATGGCGGTACTTGACGAGACCTCCCGCCATGCTTGCTGTGTTCGTCTGGCGCGGAGTGGGATATGGATATGGATTCGGGTTGGGTTCGGATTCGGATTCAGACTTGGGGTTTCTGTTGGTTCGCTCGAATTGGCTCGGATACGGGGAAGGTGAGGGAATGAGAACCCTGAAGTACCTTTCAAATAACAAGTATGGGCAATCGAGGTAGAGTCAGGTACCTGCTTAATCTGCTTTCATGTAGGTACCTTAGGTAGACTCAGACTCATTGAGGCATCGTGGTTTCCAGTTGTCGATAATTATGATTATTTAGGGTAGGAGGTACACTCCGAAGTACCTAACCTAGAGGGTGTACTTAGAGACCCATAATTTGCTTGAAAGGCCTTGGCATGGTGTGGCCGAGCTTCGATTGGTCTCGGCAGCTCCATGATAGGTCTTACTATGTCATTCCTAAACTGCTACCAACACCTACACTGCGTTACCTACTTCCACCGTACCCAGCTCTTCAACTTCAATTCGATTTACTCAGACCTGGAAATTGGTCGACAAGATACTTGCGAATTTCCCGAGGACGTTCTTCTCCTCCTCCTTCTTCTCTACTGATCGATCAATTGAGTGGTCAACCTCGGTAACAGCGCCCTTGTGCGCGCAATCACGAAACCACAAAACCACAAAACCACAAACCGCATGACCGCATAACCACATAACCATATACCACGAAACCACATACCAAACAACATAAACTCAGCTCGTCATGGGCTTCACAACGGGCTTCGTACGTCTCTCCCCACCGCACGCCCACTACCACCACCGCCTCAAGACCAGCATCTGACGGGGAGTTCACTTTTCCATCTTCTGCAGACCGGAGGCGTCACGCTCACCCTCGGCGTGGCCTACCTGACCCTCCTCGCGCACCAGCGCAACCGCGACCAGCAGGCCGCCGTCCTGCGCCAGCAGACCTACCTCCTATCGAGCATCGTCGACCCCCTGCCGCCCGCCCTGCCGCCCACGCGGGCCGAGCTGGCCGCCGCCGAGCGCGCCAACTTCGCGGAGGCCGCCAAGGACCGCTGGAACGCCGAGATCGAGCACGCCGTGCGGTGGGCCCAGGCCCGTGACTGGGACGCCGTCCGCGACGACGTCGAGACGGCAGCGTCTCGTCTGTGGGCTCGCGCGCTGGGCGAGGCGCCGGAGGACAACGCTGCGGATACTAGGAAGCCCACACGCGAGAACCATAGTGGCAGCAGTAACGTGAGCGTGGCCGCCGCCGCGAAGTCCGCATACGCCGACGCCAAGGTCACGGGCTCCGAGCTCGCGAGCGCGGCCGAGAAGAAGGCCGACGAGGCGGGGGAGGCCGCCAAGAACAGCATCATAGGGGCCATAGGGAAGGGCATCGAGAAGGGGAAGGGATTTCTCAGCGGCGCCAAATCGGACGTCGTTGCTGTCGTGACAGACGCGAAAGCCGAGCCGGAGCCGTCGTCGCCCGTCGAGAAGGCGCTGCAGCAGCGGTACCAGAAGCCGAGCGGGCTGGACCGGACCGCGGAAGAGGTCCTGGCCGCGAGATATACCCCGATCGATCAGAAGGACAGCACGAACCTAAAGGCATTATAGGGCGGGGCGCTTGGGGCATTAATTCCATCACACACACGCATGAGACGGGGCAACGGGCATTAGCAGTTTATGGATGGATGAGGTGAAGAAAAGATGATAGGTATGCTTATTATTGAAAAATGTGTATAGGTTGTATTCCATTGTATCATCATCATCATCATCATCATAGAGCTACCTCGCTGCAGTCGGCCTCGCCGTTCAGCATTTCAAATACCTACCACTGATTCCGATTACCTCGGTGCTTATTAGCTTACCTTACCTAGTCGCTATCTGTCTGTTCGCCAGGCCGTGCCATGCCTCGTCAGCAATGATACCTAAATACATACTATATAAAAACGTAATGCCTAGAAGCAGGAGGAAAACGTCTTCACTCCCATAAAATGTCGCCGCAGGATCGAGAGGTCTGGGGCCGAGGCGGAAGAGGGGGGGTTAGATTACGGGGGGCAAATATGATTGGGTATTGCTAGCAGACAAGGCAATTGTGTGCACTGAGGTCTTATGAGATACTGCAGCTGAGAGAGGAAGCAGTAGGTAACATTGCCATGACCAAATGGCGGGGGTAAAATTAATAGGCGCACATGTGCGCGTCGGAGAGACTACAAAGACGTTTCAAAGAGGCCAGGACACATTTGAAAATCAACACTGTATTTAGGTCGTCACCACCGCCGTGAAAACGGCGTAAAATATCTCTCTAGAGAAAGACGAACTGCCCTTATACATTATACCTGATCACCCAGGTCCTTAGCTACAAAAGTTATTCGGCAAATGAACAGCTACGCCAACCAGGCGGAGAATGTCCCACCCAAACGAAGATTATGTGCTTATAAGCCGTCTAAAGCACAGATTGAAAAAGAAGTGGTATCATCAATGATGTGTTGGTCGGTACGAAAATGCAGTGGCTTGCAGCGATAAACATCAATCGTACCCCATCGCAACACCGTCGCAAGCGCTGCTGTACTGGTCTTCATTACAGTACGAGCACTTCTAACTCCGTGGTGGAAAGAGCTTATACAAGAAACTGATCATGCAGAGTGTATAGGTTAAAGTGGCGGTGGTTTCTTGCGGCGCTCGAACATTCGAGAGAACCCACTGCTGGTCTTATCCTCCTGCTGGGATGGGAAGGTTGCTAGGGCAGGAGGCGGTTGTGAATCTCGGAGGAAGTTGGCTAGATCTGCTGTCTGAGAACGCGACATGGAAGCCTCTCGAGGCTCAAACTTTTTCATCGGAACGCGGCCATAGGACGCGGTGCGAGGCGAATTCGACGATCCCATCGAAGGACTGTATCTATCCATCGCATTTGGGACAACAATGGGAGTGTGTGTGGCTCTCGGGCCGATCCGGCTACTAAGACTTCGACTCTCAGACATCCCTGAGCTTTTCCGCCCATGACCAGTCCCGTTGTGGCCGGACGATGAGCCAGACCTCAATCTCGCTATCAAGTTAGGGGTACTCGACTTCTTCTTCGGTGGAACAGCGCGTGGAGTTGGCGGTTCAGCGGGAGGTGGACAGTTATTCAAGAAATCTATCAAGCTTTCTTCCCTTTGAGATTGGGGCTTCGGGTTTCCGTCAAACCCGAAATCATCGTCGTCTTCGTCACTAGAGTCGAGCGCGTAAGGATCATAGACTCGTCTCCGTGTCCGCTTCGGCATCCCGTCATCTTCGCTAAAGCTATTACCAGCATACAGCTGCTGCCTGTTCGACTTGTTCAAGAGAGCGCTCTGTGAGTTCATTGACGACGTAGCGGAGGCCTCGGTTACATTCACTGAGCCTTGACTAGTTCGGACAGGAGGGATGATGGCGTCAATCGCTTTCCCTCCAACGGCGCTCGTCATGTATTCAGAATCCTGAGTATTTCGAAACGGCGCGACGGTGCGAGGGATACGATGATCATTTCCGTTGGTGTTGGGGGGGCCCTGGCGTATAAAGTCGATGAGCTCGGAGCTTTCGCTGGCTGTATTGACAATAGCATCCCTGGCTTGAAGTCTAGGTCCTCGTCGGGCTTCGTTAGCAGGGCTATTTGTGATAGATCCCCCGGCTGTGCTTCGTGCCGTGTGTGAACTGCGCGTGGATGACCCATTCGCACCAATATCCGCGCCCGGAGGCCCGGTAGAACGGATGAAGTCGGCAAAATCCAACATAGATTCTCGAGGAGCTCGAGCATCCCTGGCCTGGGGTACGGAGCCTGTGCGGTTTCTCATAGAGACTGGTGGTGACGCTTTCGAGGAAGGACTGCCAAAATTTGTGTTGGACGACAGATCAGCGGGAGGAACTGAGCCCGGTCCCATTGACTTGTGGACTGATGCTGATGTTGTAGTCGAGGAGGGCCGCGAAGTTTCTCTAACTTGGCTATCGATGCTCTTCCTCGCCCTTGGACTGCCGCGAGGTGGGGATGACTGAGACTGTCTCACTGTTAGGTCCGACTTGGGTAATTGGAGTGGGCTACTCACATCAATGTCTCGCATGTTCTCCGGTGTTAACGTGTATTGCAAAGTCTCATTACTTTGAATCAACTCCTCAAAATTGCGAGCAACGTCGACGGAGCGACTAGAGTTACTCTCCTCGGACGCCCGTTTTGCCTTATATCGTACTGGCGGTGGCGATTCACTTTGAGCCGGGCGCTCTAGCTGCGGTGACTCGGGAGATTGACTCAGAGCAGATGTCTGTGTATAAATAGGTCTGCTTGCACTCCTTTCCGGCAGGGTTGGCATGGGCGGGTTTCTAAGACCACTGACCGATCTGTGGACATGCTCATAATGCTCTTCTTGTTGTAAGCCAAGTGTGTTGGTATTTATGCTCATCTTGGTCGGTGCTGACGTATGTATAGCGACAGGTGAACGTATCGATTTAGGGGGTGAACGATTGCGTGGCGGCGGAGCCAGTGTTGTGATAACGTCACGGACCTCAGGAGACGATGTAGAACCCCGTGTCGACTTCCCAGCGGCGACGTAGGGTACCTCGAAAAGGTCATTTTCTTCTACGATGGGCGGAGTCCTGGAAATGCTGCCTTCACGGGAGATGCTGAATGAGCGCGGAGTAAGACTACGGGGGTTTGATTCAACGGAGCTTGCTCGCGACCGAGGAGCCTGAACCTCGATAACTCGAACGGAGCGGATACTGTCTGACCTCGTAAGTATAATCGAGGAAGGTCTTCCGGGCTCCGAGACTGTTGGTGAGCTTGTTCCTCCAACGGATATTCGCGACGAGGTCAGTATCTCTGGTTCTTCTTCGAGATATTCGATCTCACCATCAGTTTCGTCCCCCATAATATCGGCCTGGGTGTTAATTGGTATGGCTAGTCCACCCAGACCAGGTGTTATGGCTCCTCCAGCACCTGCAGTGTCGGGGGATCTCTTGTCAGTTGACCCGCCTGCCTTGCCTTGGAGTGGAAGCGTCTCAACCTGACTCTTGATATTTAGGTGATTCGAAAGCTGTGATGTTTCGAAGCGTTTCCGGGAAGATAGACTGTTCTTGGTGTTCTCTCCAGAAACAATAGAGCTATACCCAGGCTTCTTCCGAGATGGCAGCGAAGGGGTACGCTTCACCAATTGTGCAGGAGCCCCGACATCTACCATATTAGATACGGCGAGCCAGCTTTTGGGGCGAATGGGAAGTTCCTCTCGATCAGATTCTTCCTCGTCGCTGTAACTTGCTTCCACGTCACTGTCCGGTAGGGGAACCATGGAAGGATCAAGAGTAGCATCCTCCGCTTTGATGCGTCCTGATTTTCCATCTTGAATGCCCTCTGAATAGTCTAGTTGGCCGTCCGTCGTGGTATCTAACTGTGGGGATGGTGGCACAGTGGGGAGTTCTGTAGCAGTGCTCTCGCGCCTCTGGTGAGAGAACCCAGAACCATTTGTCGAGCTCCGAGTGAAAGGGCGAGAAAAGTTGGGTTCCATAGGAGACCGTATCTTCTTTTTCCATGCGCGCCATAGTCTACCCAACGTCCTATCGAGAGCGACGCGTTCCATGTCCAGTTCTTCGACAATAATCCGATCCGCAGCAGCGCCAGGTAGCCGGGTGCCATCCTTCAGCTCTTTCTCATATTTCGCACATAATCTGTTGAAGGCCGCCTGTCCAGCCACAATGAGAACCTGCTCGCCCATGAATTCGAGAATTGAAGTGAGGAATATAGCAACAGCTGGGGACACAAGATCGTTTAGCACCTCCTCACCTTCTCCGTTGAGATGCTCTTGTTCTATGTAGTAATCTTCATCTTCATCTTCCATGTCTCCCAGAGAGGAGTAGACCATGCATCGAAGTCGCGTCTTTTTCCATACAAGTTCCAGGTCCCAACTTCGCGCCAGTTCAGGGGAGGGAAGATGAGCGAGGCCCTCGATCTCTCTACCTCCAAGGTATTCCCGCAGTTCCTCATCGGCCGAATTGATAACATCCTTTGCAAGTTTTGGTTTGAGGACATCGGCAACAGCAGCTCGGAGTGACGCCAGGCTGGTTGATTTGGCAGTACCGAGCACATTAAACAGCAGCTGGTCGACAAAATTGTTTGCGAGTTGTAGGGCGCCGTTTGAAACAAGGACAGTATCTTCTGCAGGTTCGACACCAACCTGATCATACCATGTCGCCGAAAATGCATTGGTTACAATCTGGGAAGCAGCAGATGCAGCGATGAAGGCTGCATCTGGTGACACAGAAAGGGGCGGCGACATTAGACTATGGACTCCGATGGTAGATAGCCTGTCGCTAGATGTACTCGGGGCTCGAGGGCGATTGTTGGATGAAGCAACGGTCACGGCCGTGCCAACCGGGAAACGTGTATCGATGGGCATGTTTTCGGTGGTAATAGGCCCGGAAAGGGCGTCTTTGTCTTGCGCCGCAATACAAAGGTTGTAAGGCAGGGCTTAGCTGGAGAATAAAGAGCCCGCAGCGGCGTGGATATGAGCGGATGGTGGCTTGGGGCAGTTTTTGCAGCGTGCCGGTTCTGATTCAGGGGCAGATTTTCGATCCTTCACTATTCCATAAGAGGCATCAGCATGGACAGGTCTGTGAGACTGGGCACTGAATCAGAAACGATTGGCATCAGGACAGCAGAAAGCTTGTGGATGTTACAGATTCACAGTCTTTGTGCCTTCAGCTTAACGCAGTGTACCAGAGTATGCCATATACCTGGAGTTAGGTAGACAACATTTGGAGGTAGATGCACTCCAACTCTGTCTCCAACATAACAAGGCCAAGACAGCTCAGGTTCACTCATGATCTGACCACTGGCCAGATCTTGGGACATGGTTCAGCAACTACCGTGAAGCGAATGCGACGCCAGGTCATATAAATAGATGAGGGTAACAGAAGAGAGCAGGCCAGCCCAAGTGCGACATGGCATAACAAGACCATGCCACTCGGTCACCAACCAGTGAAGCTCCTGAGGAGCAATGCTAGCATTCAAGCTATCACGTCCATATAGAAAGAGAGGCGATCAGAGGGTAGAACAACTGGAAGAGAGACAGAGACAGAGCAGAGACAGCCGTCATCATGACAACAAAATGAACTTCACATACCTGCTGACTCGACCAAAGTTGCTAGCTTCCTGGAAAAGTCAAGGCTCAGTGCCAGTAACAAAACTCTGTGGGTTTGCCAACCGTCTTAGTTGGAGCAGCTCAGGGGTTCACATATCGCGAATTTGAGTGGACGCGACAATATTGTTGATTGTAGGAGTCTTTCCAGCACCAGAGTTGGGGCACTGCGCAGAGCAGGAAGTAATAATAACAATAGATGCTGCTGAGAATGATGAGAATGGGGATGAGAAGATCTGAACAATGATCAGAGGAAGGGTTAGAATACCCAATCTAAACGAGCGCTCGACTCTTGAGGACAAGGAAGGGGGGAATTCAATTAGAACAATTGAGATGAACAGTCCATGTTAAAGTCGTTTAAGATGAAACTTAGTGGGAGGGATGTCTGCTTCCCCTTACACACGCGCTTGATACTGTAGGTACCACCCATATAGGTACCTACTTCCCTCGTACTAGGCCAGGTGCGTACTAGGTAGTAGAGGTGCATACTTAGTGTAATACGGTAGGTACCCACCTAACCTTAGGCTGGGCGCCCCAGTTAAATGGAGATGGGCAAATACTATTTGTAGATGGGACTAAGCCTATTTTGGCCGAAATTTGTATGAGAATGCAAAATAACAGTCAATACACAGGCGCCGCCCAGACGGCTTACCGACCAACTTACGAATAGGTATGTACGCATATATTCCAACAAATGCTAGAGGTACTTAGGTATTTTATAAAACTGCAGTGTTGCTATTACATTTTATATTTAACTGGCTACAATATTTAGGTACCTACGGTTACTACGTACTTATGGTACATTAAGTAGGCAGCTTGCAAAAATAATTTTTTATCTTCGTACTTATGCACCGTTATTTTATAGCCAAAATATCAGTGCGGCCCAGTTATTGCTCCATTTCTTACACAGACTTAATTGGTTAAAATAGCAGTAAGTGGGTGAGGTGGGGTGGAAGTGGAGCATAATTACCAAAATAGGCTTAATACCATCTACAGATAGTATTTGCCCATCTCCAAATAACTGCGGCGTAGGCTGGGTATGAAGTAAGGTAGGTACGAAGTGCTTCCTACTAACCATGTTAGGTAAATCGAGGACTTCAAATGCAAGGGTATCCTAAATAATCCCATAAGGGCCTTATTAATCTTGTCCTAGTTACATATACACTACCTACATCTTTCTTATGCGCACCTATACAAGTATATAAACAAGCAGTTTACCCTGGGGCTCACCTCAGTTTATTTCATTGTTCCTTTGTAAATACCTACTAGGTGCCCTATACAGATACTGTGTATGTACAAAATACCTCCTAGCATAATGTTGCCTACATACCTCCTACGTATGTAGGAATACACTACAGGTGATTGGTGTGGTTGGTGTAGGCAGTTGTTTAGGTACCGAACAGTTCGTCCAAATGCCGCACCTACCTTTAGAAAGCCCCTGATTAACAAGCTTTCAACTCTGCCTAGCCCAAATTAGGCGGTGGTTTCATGTCTATACCTTGTACTAGCAGATACTTTCCAGCAGCAATCCATCATTATAGGTACTTTGTCCACCGGTATGCGCTAGTAAATGTATTAATGCACTAGTGCAAACCCCAGGTGTGGTGTTTTCCCGAAGCCTACTCAATTTGGTGTAGTCCTTAAGCCCACGCGGAGGCCCCGACCCAGAACTTAGAAGCACATTATTAGGTACCAGGTGGTAGGTACTTGCTTCCCTTTGACAGCACCAGCTCCTTAGTTTGAATGAATCCCTTCTGTCTTTCAGTCTTTCAGTAAATACTTGGTAAAGTAGGTGGCTAGGCTAATGCAGACAAGCAAACACAATTTCATGTTCTTGTTTAACTGGGAGCCAATTAGCAGAAGTGAGCTC
Source organism: Nemania sp. NC0429 (assembly GCA_022578495.1). Classification (NCBI taxonomy): domain Eukaryota; kingdom Fungi; phylum Ascomycota; class Sordariomycetes; order Xylariales; family Xylariaceae; genus Nemania; species Nemania sp. NC0429. The sequence goes on along the minus strand of MU392315.1, from coordinate 42,419 downwards.
AATGAAGCATGTGGTTTTTAAGCCTTCATGTCTTAGGCATTTGGAGAATTATCGCCACGTTTTCAGCAAGTGTAGGACAGTACATAGGTAGTACCTGGGTAAGAAGTAGTAGCACACTTAAGGTCCCTAGGTTAAAAACCCACTTCAACTTAGGGATAGTTGTCCAGGCATGGGGTTAGAACGAACACCTGTGGTGTTTCTACCTCAAATGCCTGCGAAGTATGCAACAGAAATACCAACAGTAAATGTTAGACATAATAGTAGGATCACTAGGTACCCGTTGTAGAACTTGGCCCAGCTAGCTACCTAAGTACTTACCTGAGCAAGTGTGGACAAAGGTAAAGTAGGTAGTGTAAAGTAGGTACATGAGCTGAAGATACACTCTTTCATAAGGTTATCATGTCCCACGTTGTGTCCATCAGACTCTTGCATCCCAGGCCCAACCTCAGATGTTTCAAGAGAGGTAGAACAGCGGGCTGAGATGCTGACGTTATGCCATGATACACCAAGGTGTCATTGCACAGTCGCATTACTGTGAATAAGGTGAGATGGAAGGATTGCAGTCGCAGACCAACCCAAACTTGTTTTCAGACACACACAATTCAGAATCACCTACACTACCGAGACCACATAAGACTTAGGTCTACCGGATTGGACAAATAAGCGGTTTATCCGGTACAGGATCTCCCACTTAGTGCCTATGCTAGGTATAAGGTATGCATTCTCCGGCTAATAAGTGCCAAGCTCACGTAACCTCCACTGTCAGCATCCTTGTGCTGCAGACTATCCACAGAGGATCATTCAGATGTAACCCCAAGCTGACTCTGCGTCATGGGAAAAGTTTAATAAAAGAAACTTGATGCCTTCAAACAGTCATGCAATGTACGTTCGTGTTTAAAGATCTGCATACACTTGGCAGTTGGTGTACGTAGATAGAATCCTACTGATGCAATGATACACTGATTTAGATGGGTAAGTAAGGTAGCTGAGGTAGTTAGGAACGATTATAACCCATTTCCCAGCTCCCAGTAACAACAGCCTTAGAGCATTGCCACTTAGCATTAGGTGCCTAGGTAAGTACTTGGTAGTACTGGGTATACTGCCTTTTCTGCATACCTGTAGTATCTACTACATATCAAGGTTCCTTACAATGATGTCTTTCTTGTTGTTCTTTTTCTTATTATTGCCATTGTCATCGATACTGCTACCTAGCCTTGCAAATTGTTGATAACAATCTCAACTCACATCCAGTTTCTAATCCGGTTAAACCCGAAGGAGCATTAGAGTACGATACCTACCTCTAAGTAGGTACCTACTTAGATACCCCGAGGTCAGAAATGCAGTGTAAGCCTGGCCGCTAGCATACGGCCCAGCCACTAAATCAGCCATAGACTATCTCTTCCAATAAGTCAATGGTATCTCATAGGCCTGCTCATAGGTACTTAATCAACCACTTTCCCAGATCTACAGTAACTATGCTATAGTGTCTACCTGTTGCAGGTGATTCCTAACCTAAGCAGGTCGTGTTACAATTAGTAAGAGGGCAGGTCAACAAAGAGCCGGTGCTCATGTGCTGTCATCGCATAACTCTCTGTCTCATGTCGTTCGTTTGATAGACAAACCAGCCATCGAGTCGAGTCTCAAGCTTAGGACCCTCGCTCAATGTAGACACACCGATCGATTCCCCAGTATTTCGGACAACAGCCAATTAGTACCGTTGACTGCTCGGGGGGCTGGTCTTCCATCTTTACTCTGTGGCTACGTGCCTTAATGCCCGTGCCAAGCCAAGCCAATCGTCCAAAACTCAGCCCGTGGGGCCTAGTTATGGCACGGCGAAATCAGTCGGCTTCAAACCATTTGCCTAGCTGCGGTCTCTTGCTTTTTTTTAGTCTGTGCATTTCGGGGGTGCATGTCGGAGCTGGTGCACAAACCTCGGCAGCGCTGTCGCCACAGACACCACACAGACACCACAGACGGTACGACAATACCACGGTGCTATCTTAGTGGTTTACGATCGATTCCGTCAGCCGTACAGGTAGGTGAACGCAGGCAGTGTTGCTTTTATTAGCACCTGACCCCATAACATGCTACACTCGAGGGGCTGAAGAGCTGGAAATCTCAAACTCTGCAACACGCCCCGCTTGCACTGGACACCCATCGGCGGCTTTTGTTATTACACTACGCTTCTGACTGCTGTTCCAACCTCGGTAGGATCTTGAGCGACAATAAAAAATCCGCCGTGCTCTTTTTTCCTCTTCTCATCCCCCCCCCCTATCCCCACTGTATACGATACTCGGTGTTAGCAGTATGACGGTAACTAGCCCTGCCTCCCTGCATGCGATATACCGGGTGTGCACACGGTTAATACTTCCGAGGGATCCTGCATCTTCATGGCATCCGAAGAGCCCCAGCCAGCTACAGACTCAGCACAGAAGAGCTGTCATACCCGAGAGCCTAGCAGATATTCCAGAAACATCTCCGGTCGCATTGCAAGTGGATCTATTTACGGTTCCGCTCGATAGATCGCCGAATTCTCGCGTCATCTAGGTATTATCTAATTATCTATTTAAACCCTTCTTCGTAAGTAGGTAAGTATGCAACCTATTTCTACCAATTAGAAGCTCGGCACCGGGAGGTATCAGGGAGGAAGACTCAACCCGCGAACAAGAGTACTTACCATAAACTCATAAACCGCCTGGGTTTCATCGCCTTAGCCAGTCTGCAAATCTGGGTTGATTTACGACATTGATACCATAGGCGAGTGTAAAGTATTACTAGAATACGATGTGCTTGAATTAACACCCTAGTCTGCCCGCAACGAACATATAGGTATTGGTCCTCACGACGAAGATCGAAACTCCGTGTTATCTTATTGTCCCAGCATTTCTTCTTACGCGTACCAGCTTAGGCCCTTTTTAAATTCCTCGTGCTAACTTAGCTAACAACTGTAGATGCTTATGGTCACATACGGTTCCGCGTCACGTCTCTATTAGGTACGGACAAATCATGAGACAAGTCATGCGAGCAGCCGTGACAACGCGCTCGTCCTACACTACAAGTTGTGATGCTAACTGTGTATGCTGTCCTCTTCATGGAATTCAACGTGCAACATGACCCCGATGCAGCTAGAGATGGACATTGCAATCGTTGCTACCACTCAAACCGATGCTCAATACAACGACTTCCGCTACCAACAAACAGTTACGCAGGAAAATTCAAGGTTTTCTACCCCTTGTGCATCTGCGACATTGTATAAAGTAGACATGGAGCTCGAGTTCAGAGTGTCCCGCCGTCTATACTACTTATTGCTATGTAAAGCAGGAGGTTATTATCCTAAGCGTCTGGCCATGTAGCCGAATCCGTTTCATAAAGCCCTGAGAGTGAAGCTGCGGGACCACTGTTACCAAGCACCCAATTTTTCACAGCTGCGGGCTACTTGCAGCATAAGAAGGCAGACGCCCTGCAGATTTCGATCAGAGCATCCAAATGGCGGGGCCCTGAAAACTTGAGTGGTATTCCGCCTTCACCGAAACTGCGCATATAATCACCCAACCTCGCGGGATTGGTCACAGGAGCCAAGGCATGCCTAGTCGCCCCCGCGAATTAGATACGACTATCCGACAAGAAACCTCTGCTAGAGATACAAGACGCTTCCCATGTTCTACAGAAGAGGCGTCATGACGTGAGAGAAACGTGCGTTTGCTCCCTGCGTCCTCCCCTCCATCCCTACCTACTTATCTGCCATCATCATGTTGGCATCCGAGTTTCGGAGGGTACTAATTACATCCGCACAATAGTACCAAAGCCGATACCCGAGAAACGTGACGGTACATGACGGCTGTGAGGCCGAAATGCTAGTATCTGATTTAGGTGTGACGAAGGGAGAGGTAAGGTTAGGGTGAGGGAGGGGGCCAAATGCGACGCAACGCAAAGCGGGTATCAATATTAGATGGAGGAGGGTCGGCTGTATGCATCGCCTGAGCTTAGGGAGCTTCGGCTTTCTACCGCTCCCCTTGCTTACCCTTACCATACGGCGCGCTACCACGCTTCGTTTGTCCTTTACATGCATCTTCCATCTTCCGTTTATCGGCTTCCGTTTGATACCTGTAGCTCGGCGAAGGTGGGAACGTGGCGTTATAAAATATGTGGCTGGTTCGGCATTGGAAGTACCAGTTGCCGTGCGGAGTGCTGCTGGCGGAGATGTTCTAGACGGTAGAGCATACCTTGCTTGAACTTTGGCATACCTTCAGCTTAATTATGGGTGGTTATAGACTTGTAGATATTATTGTAACTATCTAGGAATTACCCAATCTAGGACTCGATTACATAAATGACTCTAAAGCATTATGAGAAACTCCCATGTCGAAGGTGATTTTTTAATTCAACACGAACAATTGGATCAACCTTGGAATTCCCAAAATTACAGTCTTTTCACAATGATGATATTCTTTAGAAAGCAGAGGATGGACAGAGGTAACAGTGACAAAAGTATTAGTATACAATAACAAGCTCATTGTTCTTTTCTATTATACACAACTATGCCAAGAAAAGACTCGATCCCGATGGGCAAGTTACTTTCGCATAAATAAGTAACCACAAGCACAGTATTACATAATTTGTGTAACGTATATTGTATTTATTTTCTCTCCTTGATAACAAAGACTATGTAGCTAGGTCGAGAAACCAATCATCACCTACTCAATTCCACTTCAGTTGCAGTAGAGTTCGGAGCGACCGTTCTGTATGAAAGACACTGTTGTGCTTAAAATTGCAGTCCTTTTAAAGCTATGCTTTGCAAAAGAATACTTCATAGTTACTAACCCGTATAGCTGAAAGGCATTGTTGGAAGTAGCAAGGCGGGCACACTTAGTGGAACTAAGTTCTTCCACAGAATCAAACCTAGTCGACGGGTAAGGAGATGTATAAAGAAATTATTGTCTCGGAGAAACGAAAACGCCGTGGATAAAGATAGAGGTTCGTGATGGCTTTATTATTCATTGGCGACTGAAAAACTATGCTTTGTCTTGACCCATGTTATCTAGATTCCTTTTATTCTTCTAATTTCCTATATTAGTCTATAATTTCGAGCAGTTTTTGACTTGTGTGTGGTTAAATGTTTTGAATGTTTCGCCATTCCGCAGGCGTCGAAGAAACAGCAATCGTCCACAAGCAGCAATGCAGTTGGAAGCATAAGTATCACAACGAATGCCCAATTTCCACACGATATGCCAGGTCGGGGGGACTAATACTGGACAGCCTACAGACCGATCGAAATCCGAAGCTCAATTTTTAACATTTGAACGCCAAAGACGGGTCACAAGCCAGGCGGAAAGATCTTACAACGCGAGATTGAAGCTTTTAATTATATTCTATCGTGGGTTTTTTGAATTTTACTGTTTTGTGCCACCTTCAGGGGCTTTACAGTGCTCAGTGTCTGCGAGCTGCTCGTATCCCAGCGAGTAGGGTATCAGACTCACTCATGAGACTAGCCTCATCGCCGAAGAGACGTCTGGCTTGTTCGTGCTTCCTCCGACAGGTGGTGCACTTGCCAGAAACAGTTCTGACGGGGCCTGATGTCCTGAGGTGACAGCCAACTCCCCGACTGCTCGCACACAGGCTGGATGTTTGGACTCGGCCAGTGTGACCACAGTCGTTGTGAACTTCCTTGTATGTTTGACACATTTTAGGCAGAGCTGATGAAGAGCAGTTCTTGAATGCAGTGATGGTTTTCGAATGGGTATTGAAGTGGTAGCGAATGTGTATGAGTGTGATGGTATGCTTGTGGTAGTCGATGGGAGTGATGACCGTGAGCTTGGATTTGAGTAAATTAGCAGGTCACCAGGCGAAGATACTGGACATTTATACACATTTCTTTTGCTAGACTATGAGGTTTAAAATCGAAATTGTTTTCTGCATAATGGCACTGTCACGGAGCTCTGATGTTGTTTACCAGAACCCTAAAGAGATTGTTACATAACAGTTAGTTTGCGCACAAAGAGTTACAATGGTACAAGCAGTACTAGCTTCGATACAATGGCAGTGTTTTCATTCAGGGGCATACTCGAAAAGCTGTAGCCCTTATCACTATATTCTCCTTATTACATTGCTGCATGTAACCCCGGCTTCTGATAATTAGTCTCATCTGGGGTAGCGACAGGATAGGACCCTTTAATTGCAGTTCAATAGGCATCCTTCCGTGTCACGGAATATACTGATATCAAGTCGGACACTTGGCTCTCTGTAGTTGCGTAAATAGTGCCATAACAATTGGATGATTAATTATCATGCAATATTACTGGCACCGATGTAGAGCTTCGAGTTTGAAAAATAGAAGTAATGATTTATATAAGGAGTTTACCCGCCTTATTTAATGACTAAAAGCCTCTCTAGCTTCCACTTTCGTAATCGAATCGGCACGATTGATACCGTGACTACCCAGCAGCCTTATGTGTAATCTGCAAGCCAGGACCAACCGTGTTTTGGAGCAATAGTAGCATCAGTAATGCTAAAATTGATTTCGACGGCTGCGATGAAGGGTTTTGCCCTCATTTTGTGAGTTTTAATAAATCGCTGCCCTCGCTTATCCTTTGTTTCTCGATACTGTTGCGTTTCATTGTGCTGATAATCCCAAGCATTACGGCATCCGCCACTTCTTTAGCAAGCTAAGACACTTCTTAGAGTCGTCAATGTAAGAAAGAATGTAATAAAGTTGAACAAAAGGATTGTAAAGTGTTAAATTCCCCTTTAGTCATAGTGGTTAAGTCTGAGTTCCTATTGCCTACAGCAGCCTGCATAACGAGATCCTCGGATCGTCGTCCAAGTAGAACATTGCTGCTTCAAATGCATGTACATACACGCGACAATCATCGGAACTGGGCGATCACTAAGGCGAACCATTAGGCGAATCAATAGGTAAACCGCCTGCTTGAGATCTACACTGATATTTGCCAAACAGAGAATAATCTGAGACTGTGCTTGTGACCCTCACACCCTCAGATCAGAATCTAATGACGATTGGCTGCGGGGAAATTTTGCCTCTTATCATCAGTGAGCCGCGCATCAGCCATCTATATAATACATGATGTAATAACGACTGGTTTACACTGTCACCAGCCATCCACACCGAAACTTGCTATCTGCCTGGCAGTTTTCCTGGCGACATGATGAAATATGGCCGATTTCTGTGGAACTTGTGTCCCGGCGAGGCATATTGAGTGAGCTAAGATTGCCACCTCGAAGACAGTGGAAGTTGTATAAAACTACTGCTTGTTCTATCAATTTGTTAGTCTCATCATCGTTGTAGGTAAATTGCCTGAGGAGAACTTTCAAACACACCTTCTCACCGGACTTTACATTCATTCTTCCGGGCAAAAACCAAGGCAATATCCAAGTCGTACCAAGCATAGGCAATGTCGTCACGCAGCCACAACCACAACCACTCGCGCTCGCGAACGGACGCTTTCTTGGACGCCCTCGAGGGTGGTCAGATGCGCGAGGCAGTAGGGGCACTCAAGCCATCTCGATCAAGCGACAGGCATGGACACCATCACCACAGCAGTCACGGGCATGATCGCTATTACGACGAAGTTGCGGTACGACGCACCCGGTATGATGATGAACACCCACGAGACCACGGATACTATTACTACGAATCGAGTCCGCGTCCGCACCGACATCGATCCACGCACTCGGACGGCTATCACGACGACCGGCGGGTCCACCATAGTGGGCACCACAGCCACGGACACAGTCGACATCGCCGGTCGCCGAGCTCCTCTGGCCCGGCCCTCAGAGAGGCCGCAGGAGCTGCTGTGGCGGCGGGTGTCGCAGAGGCATGGCGTTCACGGCATGAGCCAGACAGAAAAGTTCGAGTCGCCACGGCCGCGATCGGGGCGGCTGCCACAGATTCTGCGCTCCAGGGAGGTCATGGCCATAAGGAGAAGAGACATGTTGTCGAGAGCGCGCTTGCGGGACTGGTGGAGAACAGGGCTATCAATGGGCCGAGGCGTTGAAGACGGGACGCTTGTCAGTGGTTTATTATTCCTTGTGTGTTGTGGAGGTTCAGATTGACATGACCATTTTCTCCAGGCGCAACTTGGGAGGGCTTGATTGAGTAGGTAGGGAAGACTGGCTGTGTGCTCGAGTTGTTTTTCATGTTCGTTCTGGGCCGGGTTCTTGTTTGAGATCATGAAACTAGACTGATGGTTGGCCTTTTGGATTTCTTCTCCAACAAATTATACTATTACGAAGATGATGGAATAATGAATTAACGCTATTGAGACTCGTTTTCATATTGGCAGTCTGATCACATATACTCTTGACGCAATACCCCCCAAACTTTGTGTTCCTTGTTGACTCCGCCCCCCTTACCCTACCAAGTTACTGTATGCGTGCTCGAGAGAAAAGGGGCTGGATGAGGAGAACCTGATGGAGCATCCGGGACGCCCGACGGAATTGGTCGACTAGTGTCTCATACATCACGAGATCAACCACGAAGAATAGTTAATCCATATTACAAGCTAAGTCTCTAAGTCTTCATACACTAAAACAAAGACCATGAATACCTCTTTCGTAAACGTTCAAAGCTATCATCTCCGATAAGAAAAGACATATACTAATGGGATTACGTTATAGTATATACTAGCTAACCTGATCTACTATCTATAATTCCACTGCAGATATCTACCATTCTGTTTGAAAAGTTATGTAGACCCACAAAGAATCATTAGGACAGTTCACTACTCTGTTAATGTTGTTGAGGCACCAACCATCCTATCCTAAACAGTCCCACTCTTCACTCCACTAACACCCGCTCTAGTATAGCCCTACCACAAGTCCCGAACTCTGTCCCATGCTACGTAACCTAGTTGTTTGTAATTTTTATACCAGATCCATGTAGTCCCACTGCGCCTGTAACCATAGTACCGTAACTAGTAGATCATCTGGATATGCTCAGACGGCAGTTCTTTGCCGAGAACGGCAATCGAGTTCTTTTGTTTCTGGAATGCCCCTGGCGGATGTGATCGGCGGCGTTTAGGGGACCCCACACCGGAATAAGTATTATTAGAATCCTTGTTGTTACTACCGGCCGGAGCGCTACGTACGTACATGGCGTGTTAGCTGACAAAAGACGAAATGCTTCACTTACGGGAACCAAGTTAAGTCTTTGAGAGGAACTGTTGACCGCCGCGATAACTAAGGATCCAATTAAATGGGGCTAATTTCATGTGAGATGACCCTTGTAAACCAAAAGTACGCTTACTTCCTATTAAGAATCTCAACCTAATTATTTCGTATTGTCTCGTTGTGGCGTCATTATCAGTGTTTATTATACATTGGCAAGCTCCTAGTCGACATATTGAGTGACATATACTGCTAAGTTCTCTCACGATTAGCTGATTAACTCAGTTTAACATGATATGAACATACCGGGCTATCTAACAGTACTGTTTCCCCTATATCCGGCCTTGAATTTGATGAGAAGAAATCATCTAGGGGTTTTAGATATTCTTTTTGATCGGCCTTCATAATAGTCAGCGTAAAAATGCAACCGATGAGGTATAATTACTGGTAAAATTTGTGCCCAATAGAAACGCAATTACGAAACTATTAAATTAAGTGTAATTTGATTTATTGGGTGCCTTAATTGTATGTAATTCTAAAAGATGTTTACTGTTATCTTCACGTTTGGGGATTTCAGCATGTAAGCAAGTGCGAATGATCAGATGTTGAATTTGATAATGGCACCACTCCTTAGCCGTGTTACAAGCAATGACGATATAGTCAATTACGTGGCGTTATGGCCTTCCCTCCCACGATCTTTCCGCAACGTTACTCTGGCGTGACTTTTCTTTTTCATCGAATAGCATCAATGGCACCAAAAGGGGTTTCATCGTACAAACATGTCACCCCTGGTTTATATTTATTCCCGGGGTCGATAATAGGGTCTCAGTAATCTTATGTATTGGTATAACTTGTTCTGGAGACCAATCCTTGCCAGTTCACAACTTGTGTCGGTGACGTGTCCATGAACATCAAATCAAACCTCCAGCCAGCAATGGACTGGGCGAGAGAGACCCATATTAGGTTTGGATATCTGCTCACAGTACAAAGTCACTGACAGTGAAGGCATATCGGTTGTATGATTACCGAGCAGTCTTCATCCATACGCACCCAATATGAATTCCTCTTCAAGTTCCAAATGATACTCTTTTCGTGGCCCTCCTGACGTTATACTTTATTATAGACAACCAAAAGGTTAAATAAAAAAAGCAAAGCATATTGAATACTCCTTACTCCTTACCTAGTCGCTGGATGATCATCGTATTGTGAAAGTGCCGAGACCGGGACTATGATATGATGGGAGATGAATACGGTGCCTATCAACCAAGCAGGCAGGGGCGAATTAGCAACGCAAGGAGGTCAATGTTTGTAATGCGGCGTGGAAAAAGAGTTTTCAGTCGACATATTTGCTATCATGCGCAATGCGCGGAAGAACCTGACCTCGAAGGGATACCCCCGTCGAGACGCCTTGGGGCAATCAAAGAAAAGTCCCTGATTCCCTTTTCGAGGCCACGGGGCATTAGCGAACCGGCCGTCGTCGCGGAACGGATCCTCATCAAACGACTGACAAAAAACCGCAGCTCTAAGAGCGCAAGACCGGACTAATAATGTATTGAGGCATGCCGAGCAGGATGACGTATCATCCGTACACTAGGTAACCATGCGCGGAAGAAGAGCGGTGATAAGTTTGAGACATCAGCTTCTCCGCTGGGCTGATAATTTGGCACCAAGTCCGCGTATCTCAGATGGGTGTGGCTATCTCCGATGTCTAGCTCTAGTCGAAATCGGATCTATCTATGACTACTGCAACAGGAACACACAGCCGATGCATGGTATTTCTTTTCTTCTCCCTAGGTATCTCCTTCTACATTCGTGGTTCGCAGAGTGTCATTTATGCGAGTGTTGCCCTGCAAGGTCCGTCAGACAAGACATGTTAGTCACGGGATGACGCGTAGTCTCGCTAGCTGTGTCTTTCCGAATGGATGCTGGCTGTCCCTTTGGCGATGATGCACGGGAGGTGTGTTCGAGCGTACAAATTCTTGGCACACCTCGGGTTGTGCTTGATTACGGTACGGGGCCGACTGGGTGATTATCTAGGCAACTCCTCCTGCGTCTGGAAAGGCACGGCTGCAGTAGGTGGTGGGTAGTAGTATAGAAATCTGGCTTTGCATATTGCAGATTCGGAGGGATTCCAAACCAGGTTCTTCTCGAGATCATATCGCGGAACCAGCCACTCGCTAATCTCTTCTCGGCCGATAACGAACGCGAAAGGACCTACCAACGTCGTGCAGGTGAGAAAAGGATGAGGAGATGGGCCGAAATAGGTATGGCATGTGGCGCTGACAAGTCAGAGATCAGAGACAACACGGTGACCGTCGCGCACGATTCTGCAGTAGTAGTTGGCAGCCGTCTGTGTCTCTTGATTACATTACACCGTGCCACGGTGCTGCAGGGGCCGGGCCTCGAAGCTGAAGAGTAAGTTGAGGTGGTCGATTGATCACTCGTTCGCTTCGTCTCGGTCGTCGCGATCTCTCGCTGCTCTTCTTTCTGCCTTGGTCTCGGACGAATTACGGTGTACACTAGGTACGACACACCCATATAATACCTAGTAATTAATTATACCCAGACCAGTTAACCGTTAGAAGCTGATCAATGGACCGGGGAATTGCCGTGCCGTTAAACCTATCGTGTAGTTAATTAGCCACCTAAGTTTATATATTTCCCGAAAGTGCTTCTAGACTTTCTACGGGGTTACCAACTTCGAACTAATAAGTACAGGAATACCTAGATAGTACCTAGATGAACAACAACAAGTTGTAACAACGTCGTCGTCGACCTTACCGATCTACGTAGTCTATACGTAATTTGATATTCTGTACCTCTCTTTATCCACTCCCCTCCTGGTCATCGTTTTGTGGGGGGTAACGGGGACTATACTAAGCATGCCACATTTTCTGTACACCACGCGGCACTGAGACGAGACAGGGTTGGCCCATCATGGCGTGGAACTGGCAGGTCGGAATGAGGGGATTGGAGAAAAGACGCTATACTTTAACCAACATAACCTCGCATCAGAGGCAGACCTCATTGGCCACTTTAGCCCAAGCTGGCCAATCAGAAATGCTTCTCGCTTCTGTGAAGGGCCTGAAATAGTCCCTTGCATCTTGCATACTTAGAGAGGTTGCAGCTGTAAATGAGAGTAGGGGACTTTTTTGGCCCTTTTTTTTTTCTGTCTCTCCTCTCTTTTAGCCTCCCCCTGTCCGCACCAGTATTTAGTCCTGCTCAGGCATAGTCCAATTCCACTTGTCCCCGAAGCGCTTACTCAAATGGTCACCAATGTACTTTGGTGTAGTCTAGATCCCTCCAAGTCCCAAGATTTGAGGCCCAGATAAGTAGATTCTATGCAATCGAAAAGAGCCTCCTCGTCATCTATTAAATAACGAAGGAAGTCCGGCTTCTGGAAGTTTTATGATTCCGCCCCATAGCAACAAGACGTGTGCCCAGCCAGCTTCGTTACACTATTCGCTTGGATATCCATCGGCGCCTGTTTTTATTTAATCCTAGGCTACATCAAATCGCAACTTGTACCATATATAACAGCGGCGGCTGAGTTCGAAGATGCTACAGTCCTCCCAATTACCAGCAGTTTCTGCCGCGGCACACACATTGACGGCGCTACGAGCCAGCAACCCAACCCTACCTCGCAAGATGCCCTCTGCCGCTGGCTGGAGCCTACACGTCACAGTGTACATTGCCCCCGAGAACATCGATCGTTTCATGGCCGCTTTCAAGCCCGTTTTCAACAAAGTGGCTGCCGAGCCAGAATGTCTCTTCTTCGAAATGTACCAGAGCCCGCAAGAGCCCGGAAAGATCAGCTGGGTCGAAAACTGGTTAGTTGGATGAAATACCGGATAATTGGACCATGAATAAATCTTGTTGACCAATCCATGGCTTAGGTCGAAGTCGCCAGAGTGGTTTCTCGAGGTGCGTGGAAGCATTATGATGACGCCACATGATTATGCTGATGGGAGGCTAACTGCGTTGCTTTTGCGTCTAGAACCAAGCCACCAAGGAGTATTACAAAGAGTACCTCGCGACGACGGAGGCCATGTTCACCAAACCAAGAGAGTTTCAGTTTCTCGAGCGGGTCGGCCCCGATTACTTCATGGTGAAAGACAAGCCCTTCGCCTGATAGTAAGCAGAAAAACAGCGGGATGACACTACTCGGGCATCAAATATCCACAACCCACATTTCCGGCACGCCGACGGCTTGGGGGATGATATTCGGGGACATCCTACTTTGTACTATTGTGGGCGGACAGATTTCTATGTTTGGCGTTTCTCGGTTGAAAAATTGACGCATTGGCATGGAAATCACAAACTTCTGGGAGCAGGTGGCGTGGCTATCTGTGTGTGTATATTGTGATAGCGAATTTAACGAACGTCTTGGTCGGGACTGGAAAAGGAGTGAAACCATTTATCCTCGACCGTGCCTTCATCTTTGTCCTCCACTTTAGGCACCTGAGAGAGCCTGCAAATTCAGGAACCCGAAGAGTTTCTCGATGGAAACGTGTGTGAACGCCCACGAGACGAGCTCCCGTACGATAGCGCAGAAGGCATTGTCGACGGTCCCGTCTCGGCTGCAACACGCCGTCCCAGGCGATGGCGCAACGGCACTTTCACCAGCGAGAAAAAACATCTTTCGCAACGAAGCAATTCTCCGGATAGACAGCGTATTCAAACAACTAATGGGGTATCATATCGCAACGCCGAAGCAACTCCAAAAGCAAAAAAGAATGATACAATAAGATGGAAATCAAGAAAGGGGAGTCGGATGTGAAAATGCGAGTATTTTGCCGGGAATGGCGTCGTGTCGATTTGCCGTGCGTAATTTTCTATGATGCACGTGCAGAGGGCCTTCCAAACTGCAGTTTAGGGCGAAACCCGAGGCAAAGGAGGGAAGAGAAAAGGTTATTGTAACGAGGGCGAGGAAGAAAACGCCGAAGGTATTCACCCTAGTCATATGGCATTGCTGTTGAGAAAGCAGGTGGCGTGGTAATACTGACAAGGGTTGCAGACGTGCAAGAATTACGGCTTCCTGCTCCACCACATACGGCCAAAGCCACGATGTTGCGCCTCACGGAGCGCGGCGCCGTCTTGGGGCAGACCCGATTCGTCGTTAGTAGAATTACCATCAACATTGGGTCTGTTGCGGGGCTTGTCGCCGACGATCCTGAGAGCGATAAACATGCCGAAACTACTGATTATACTAACAGCGAGAATGGCGATCATGACTAGGTTGCTGTTTCGGTATTGATATGGCCCCGGTGCGGCATCTGCGGGCCAACCTGTGTACAGGGCATATGTGGTAGTGATGCTGCCCAGGTTGCCCAGGCCGGAGACAAGCGCCGAGGCAGCAGCCACACCGACCTCGCCGTGTCGGCGTTGAAATATCTCGTTCGTCCAAGTCATACATATAGGCACTGTTGGGCCTAACCCGAACCCGATGAGCAAGAGTCCGCCGTACCGTGCCCATGGATTTGACGTCGGTGCGAACGTGACTGTTAGCAGCCCTGCGATTTGGATGCTGGTCGCGGCTGAGAAGAAAAACGGCCGTAGGTGATGGAAGCGATCGGAGATGGGCGTTACGAGGAGGATCGCGATTAAATCCATCTAGAACAAGATGTTAGGGCGTGTAGGACGGACCCGTAGGCACAGACTAAGATGCACACTTACAATCCAAATCGGCGCAAACAACAAGCTTAGTTGTACTCCGGTGAATTTGGGATTGATCCCATGGATGATGACCGTCCCGTAAAGCTGGGTCCCAATGCCGACGCCGACAACGCCGAAATACATCAGAGTCAGGGGCCACAGGCGCCAATCAACCAGGACATTCAATAGATCCTTGAGGGTCCAAGGGCGCGGGTGGTAGACACGCTTGAGGTCCTCGTAGTGGACCAGCGCATCCTTGCCTGTGAGGGCCTCGGGTGTCACGGGGAGCCACCTGGCGATTCCGGTATTGACGCGCGACTGTCCGGGCGGAAGTGGTCGGTCTGGTAACCACCATAGGAGAGCGATGCCCACAATGATGGCCACGATACCGTAGATGAGAAACATCCACTGAAAGCCGTAGAGGCCACCCCGACCGTCCACGAGCTGGAATCCCGCAGACACCAACCCAACCACGGCGGCTGACACCTGTGCCGCTGTGAAATACTGGCCGATGCGCTTGCCCGTTCGCGAGGGCGGGTAGAATAGAGTCAGATAATAAGCCATGCCGGGCCACATACCCGCGATCACGACGCCTAGGAGGAACCGGAGAAACCTTCACCAACGATGATAAGCATGCCATTGTTTCATACCGACGCAGTCTTCGTTCAACTCAAGGGTGCGGGCAGAGCCATGAGAATCGAGGGAAAGACTCACTTCAAGCTCCAGGCATCCCGCACAGCTGTGAAGGAGGCCCCGATTATGCCGACAGCAAACACGATACGGGCCATCCATACGCGGGGGCTCAGCTTGCTCATGATGAGATTGGAGGGACAGTCGAAGATGACGTAGGAGACGTAGAAGAGAGCGAGGGCGGTAGAGATATCCTTGGGCGATAAGCCCAGCACGGTGACGAGATCATGGCCGACATCTGCATTCATAGTCTGTGCCAGCCCAATGTTGGAGCGGATGGCCGAGCACAGGAAGTATAGGGTCCAGAAGGCTATCACTTGTCAGTAGGAAGATGCGCCGCCGGACTGTGGCCGCAGGAAGACCGTGGGGGATGGGAGGAGGTATACCAGGGATGATGCGGAAATCCAGTCTCCTGTAGACCTTCTCGACATGCTCTATATCATATTCCATAGCCGGCGGGACGGCGTTGGCTTCTTGATACGCTGGATCATCGTCGGATGCGGAAGAATCCCTGTGGCTCAGGGCTTTGGCGATCCCCTCAGCTGAAGCGTAGGCCATACTTTGACTGGCGAGCAATGGAAGAGCGTGCTGGCAGTCGTTTCTGGCACTGCTCGCGCAAGATTGTTGCTTAGCAGAGCTGCCCAAGCTTTCGATGTATCAATGCGCCAACAAGTGAGAGGCAAGTAAGTATACAGTGTATAGATGAATGCTCAGAGGCGTTTCGGTGATTGTGGACGGAAAAGTGTAAAGAAAAAAGATCAAGATGCAAAGGCGAGATCGGCGAGCGATAATTGGTGCGCATTTCATTTGCTGCAGTCCCGTGTGTGGCGCTTTGAGCATGCATCGCGCTTTTCCCTTCTAGGTCGAACTGTGTATGGCGCGTTGGTGGGTGAGAGAGACGCAATAATTACAGTTAAGTTCCTAGGTACGTAGGTATTTGCGGGTGCTTGGGCAGACACTTGCTCCTAATCTTGGCCGAGTTTATCGGAAATTACCAGAAAGCTATAACTATGTGATTTTTTGTTTGCTCAATAAGGAAGAGAAGCACCTGTAGGCATCTTCAAACTAAGAGGCTATTGGCGGTAGAGGAACCTAATCACGATATACACTTACTCCGCCCTGAGATGCCGAACGCGTATGATATCGTGCAGCTGGTAACGAAGCTCTCGAACTACATCTGATTCCCCACGCATTGGGGGCTGAGTCCAACATAAAAACAGTCAGGATTAGCCTCTTAAAAGAGACAAGATGATGCGGCGTAGTAACGCTGCTTCATGTTCGTCCTGACTGGTGTTGTTCTCGAAGCAATTAAGTGCGATGGGGGTGATAGGGCGCTTTTATGGCGGACATCAGTTACAGTTTTTTGGCAATTGGATTGGTTTCAAGGGCATGGCTATCGAGAGATTTGATGTCCCGTTGTCCATGTGATATCGACCCGCCAGTACCCACATCATACTCATTTTCCTCTGCCACGACCGCGACCCCGATACCCAGCTCGGCCGCGCCCAAGTGGTCTGCCGCGAGCAGGGGCTTTAGGTCGCGGTGGTAACGTTCCAGAAGATGCTGGTTGGAATTGGTTCCTAGATTCGTCTTCTGCGAGGGGCGGAGGGGGCCCGGGGGGTAAGGGCGGTTGCCAGCTCCCGTAGCTACTGCCTCGTCCGCGCGATTTCTCGGCTATGGTGCCAATTTTACTTGCGATTTTGATCTCAGTCCGGGGTTGGGCCTTTTTTATAGGCGCATGGATGAGGTCCTCTTCTGACTCGTCGCTTGAGATGAAGTAGGTATGGCCTTTTCGCTTTGCCCGTCCGAGAATATGGAACTGTCCTTTCATAGCCTGGCTGATATCAACGCCAACCCAGGCTATTGCAACATTTTCGCTCTCTGGGTCGATATAAATATCCCGGTTTGCTTGAGACCAAGTTGTACGGTTTGCGGCCCTGCCACTTTTGTCCGAAAGTGAACATTCCGGTCCATAGTGGTCCTTGCCACCACATACATAGCAAAACGCTGGGATGCTCTTCACCTTCTTCACATTGATTACTGAAGGTTTGAAGCTTCTCCAGATTTCGAAGCAGTCCTGATCTTGGTGATCTCCCTTACAGAATGTACAGCCGCCAAGTTCATCGGCTGCCAGGGCGAGCTTCTCTTGGCACGTGACGACGGAGTGACCAATTTGACGACATTTATCGCACCTGAGTCTTGTTGGGCAGCCAAAGGAGGTGTGGCTCTTGCTTTCGCAAAATTGGCAGCTTAACTCGGGGCAAGCGTGCGTTGCGTGCCCGATCCCCGAGCACGATAAGCAGTGTTGAGACGGGTCCTCGGCGCCTGGAAAGTACTTCGCTTGCAGACGAGACTCTCTGTCCTGGTCGAGGCGTGAAGAGGCCGTGAGGCTGGTATCTTGTTCTAGCTGGCTGGTAGAAGGCCCCCGCAGAGCGTGCACAATCAACGATTCAATATCGTTCTTTGCAAGCGAAGCCATAAAGTTTTGAGCTATAGCCCCAGTGGCAGTGATTTCTCTCCTCTTGCCCTGAAGAAACCCCATTTTCCTGGTGAAGTACAGTGGCCAGCCCGCACGTACCACCTTATAGTTCAGGCGAAAGGCTCTGTCACTATTTGCTTGTGCTAAATGAGCAATCCATCTTTTCAGAAGTGCCACCCAGAAATCAGTATTTTCGGAGGCGACCATGGGCGCAGGTATCTCTGGGAGATCCAGCGGGAAGTTCCACGCTTCATTGCTTGCTTCAAAGGAAGATAACCGATCTTGAGACCGACCGGGCTTCTTTTCCTTTTCGGCTTGCTGCTTTAGGGTTCTATCCGCACCTTTGGAGTCCTCGTGGGGAGCCTTGAAGAAAATATTGGCAGGCTTCGCGCCAAATGTAGTCCGCATTCCTAGCTGGACACCATGATTCCAACCGGGAAGAGAAGCTTGCGGGTGAGACTTGTCCGGAGATGACGCATCCTCACCTCCCTGATTTATGCTACAGTCTGCCTGGGTCTGTCCTGGCACCTCCTGTTCCTCCGAAGGCGCAGTTGTCTCGGTGTTCTTAGGTGATACACTCGCCGGAGCATTTGAGGTATTCGTGGCCTCGGGGTGCAATCCGACCTGAGGCACTTGAGGCGCGTTCTCGGCACTGGCGAGCGGAGTGACTAGAGAAGGTTGAGGTAGCTCTATTATCTCGCCGTCATCCAAGCCTTCCGAGTCGCTACCGCTGTGGCCATCGGCGGCGCTGTCATAATGCACCCTTCGTCTCTTAAGAGCAGATGCTGATCGCTCACGAGGACTCACTTCGTCGCCCGAAGGACTCAGACCTTTCAGTTCCTCACCATAGTCGCGAGGCCGCTTCTGTGGAGCTGGACTCGCACTGGGCAAGCCAGCCGGCCTTGGCGAGGAGTGTGCCCCGTCGGGGTCCTCGACAGCGTGTTCCATTGAAGCATAAAAATCTCACAATGATGACGATGGGTAGAGTCAATCCGACATTGCGGCTCTTGCAGGCGCTTCATGTAAGTAAGTACTTAGTTAGGTAGGACTCGGACTTGAAAGTCGCGGGTTTGTAGGGAAAAAAAAGAAAAAAAGGACCGCGTCCATGCATATAACGTATTCTATGCGTATATCCCACATGCAGCTAACCGCCACGTGAGCACGTCGGCATGTGCCTTCCATGTATGATGTCGGTGACTCGGTACCTATAAAGTACACATTCATCCGAGCAGCAGGTACCCAGTAATATACAAGGATTACAACTTAGGGGTAGGTATATACGAGTGTACATCGTATGTAGACAGGTTACTGCTGGCTGACGGGGCATTTGCCAGCTGAAGAAGCCCATCTGACGGCCTGGCAAGGTGAAGGAGGACGGCTCCCAGTCCCTTATTCTTATTTGACTCGATCCGAAAGAAGCCAGCTTCATTCAGTCCGTCTGCGCCAATCAGTTCTACACCACCGTGCCAGGTATTCGCCTTATTCGTCGCCCGCCAGTATACTCTCGTCTCGTCCGCGTTGCCCGCCGCGGTGCCTCCCAAAACCCGACCCAACGCCGGCCACCCCCGAGCCCTTCTCGCCACATCATCCCGACGAGCCAACGCGAGTGGCCTCCATGGTTATTCACAGCCGTCTCCATCCCGTATTGCGCTGTCGAACCCCTTCATCGCGACGCCGCTAGCATCCATTGTCCTCTGCCTTGGCTGTCGATTGTCGATTGGCTTCCCGTCCTAGCATCCAGGCCTCGCTGCGGTTCTTGTGTCATCGGGGCGCCCTCGTCCAGCCTCCCGCCGTGCCAGGACTACCTACGAGGCCGCTATATCTCCCTCCATACCTCCATATCGCTGTAGATATCGCCATATCGTCGTTATCTTCACGTCGCCACGCCGCCCTTTTTCCGTAGAGCCGAGCGCAGGTCTTGTTTCCGTAGTCACCGTCTCCGTAGGAAGCACTGCAGCCGCCCTCAGACCAATAGCTTCCTGCTACGGCTATCCCCAGTCAATACCGCCAAGCTGTCTTCTCCGATTCTTATTCCCCGGACCGTCTCGTACGACGTCGGCACCAACCCTCCTCGACGAGGTACTGGCTACCAAGATACCACAATGGGTGATCAGAAGACTGGGAGGAGGAGGAGATCTAGTAGCATCCTCCAGATCTACCAAGAACCATTAGAGCCCATAGAACAACTGAGCGATCAGTCTGCTCTTCCCAACCTCAATGCGAACTGGGTCAACGCCAAAGGTATGTACCGAGCCGTATGTCGTCGTCATGACCACATGTCGGAGCACACGCCGTTGGGCGCCCCGAACTAATCCGCTCTCGTATCGATATAGGAGCGTGGACCATCCACATTGTTTTGATAATCGCTCTCAAAATTCTATGGGATGTCATCCCGGGCGTCTCCCAAGAGACCTCGTGGACGCTGACCAACATATCTTACATGTTCGGCTCTTATATAATGTTCCACTGGGTTCGTGGTGTTCCGTTCGACTTCAACAGTGGCGCCTATGACAACCTGAACATGTGGGAGCAGATCGACGACGGTGCCCAGTATACACCAGCCAAGAAATTCTTACTCAGTGTACCTATTGTACTCTTCCTCCTCAGCACACACTATACCCATTACGACTTTGCATACTTTACCATCAACTTTCTGGCTGTTCTGGGAGTAGTCATACCGAAACTACCCTTTGTGCGTTCCCCCCGTATCTGCCCCTTCTCCCCCAACAAAACGAGAATATACTACCCACTGGCTGGACCTTCTAACTCGCTTACAGAGTCACCGCATGAGAGTTGGTCTATTTTCCGGTGTGCCCGATGAGTGAGAGCTCGTGAAGTTGGAGAATGGCACGACCGCTTAGTATAGTTGAATGGGCGCTTAAGCATGTTGCTCAATCTCATGTCGCAAGACTTGGGGTTGCGATACGTGCTATGCGCTGTACAGCCATAGATCACCAAGGTCTAAACCGCGGTATACAACCATAAAATACAAGCAGCCGAGGGGGCCATGCCAGTTCAAGTCTTGAGTAATCGCTATGCGATGCTGCCACCACGATCTGATATGCAATTGATGGCGGAACTCCATCTCGACTTTGCGTGCTATGTTTAAACTTCGTCCGTAGGCATTATCTCTTTGATTTGAGTGTCCCAGGTGCGTTCATCGTCTTATTGCATCTATCGCTATAACTGACGAATAGAAGCAGTGAAAATGCTAGAGAGCCCATGGTTGTCCTGTGTGTAAGCGGCTTCGGGCCAACGTCGCCCCTGAGCTTCTTCCATTACAACTTAACCTTGCTCGCTGTTTGCATAGATACGGTCTTGATGATGGCGTCGCTTATGATTCAACGACATTGTCCGGGCCTTATACTTTTTAGGAATGACGACGCGATATCTGCTACGTTCGCCGTTGCTTAGTAGCTTGTCCGTGAGGAGCCCGTCTCCTGTAGTATATGAACCGGGCCTGGTTCCTGTCTGTTCTACTACTTTTTTTTCCTCAGTACGCTTCCTCACTTCCTCTTCCCGCCTGGTACGGCTACATCTGTCACGGCTGCTTCAGCTCCATTGTTCCCAACTCACGTCGTAACAAGGCCGTCAAGATGAAGTTCACCGGCTTCCTTCTACCCGTTATTGCCCTCCTGGGTCAGGCGTGGATGGCCGTGGCACAAGACATCACTGTCACCGTCACGTCCTTCGTCTCCGTCACCGTCACCCTCACTTCCACCGTCACCACTACCGTTACTACTACCGTCACCACTACCGTCTTTGTCGTCAGCACCCCCTCGACTACCACCACCAGCAGCAGCAGCACTACCAGCAGTACCAGCAGCAGCACAACCAGCACCACCAGCAGCAGCACCACCAGTAGCACCACCGCTTCCACCACCCCTTCCAGCACCACCAGCAGTACTACCAGCAGCAGCACTACCAGCAGCAGCACTACCAGCAGCAGCACAACTAGCAGCAGCACCACCAGCAGCAGCACTACTGAGAGCACTACTGAGAGCACCACTACTAGCAGCAGCACTACCAGCAGCAGCACCACCAGTAGCAGCACTACCAGTAGCAGCACCACCAGTAGCACTACTGAGGAGACAACGACGACCAGTAGTAGCACTACCAGTAGTAGCACCAGCAGCAGTACTACGAGCAGTAGCACTACCCCTGATCCATTCGTCGTCACCAGCACCACTACCACTACCACCAGCAGCAGCACCACCAGCAGCAGCACGACTGAGGAGACGACGACGACCAGCAGCACCAGTAGCAGCACCAGTAGCAGCACCAGCAGCAGCACCACAGCAGCCATGCCAACCGCTCCATTCCCGTTCCCGCCAGGCCGTCCATTCCGTCCGGGCCGTCCATTCCGTCCGGGACCTCCTTTCCGCCCAGGCCCGCCTTTCCGCCCAGGCCCCCCCTTCGGCCCCCCATTCGGCCCCCCTCAAGCTAATGTCCACGAGCACGTTGCGAAGAGAGACACGCTCGCAGACGAGCCTCAATTCAAGGTCCTCGACAACGCGGTCGTCGAACGAGACACCCAAGCAGAGGAGCCTCAGGCCGAGGAGCCTCAAGCCGAGGAGCCTCAAGCCGCAGAGCCTCAAGTTGAGGAGTCTCAGACCGGACTCCACGCGGTCGCGAGAGACACGCGCGCGGACCCGGAGCCCCGACAGGTGAAGTCGTCGGGCAGCATCGTCAGCCCGGGTTTCGGCACCCTGCTGATCTCCGCCGCCGGCCTGCTCCTCGCGGCCATGTGAAGCCATTGACGAGCGAGATAAGAATACGCCGTCCCCTCCAGGTCTCAACAACGCAAGAATGAGCTGCAGCCTCGAGATTTATTTGGGGGAGAGGGGATAGAGCGCGAGGCCGAGATGATAGCGGGCCCGGTCCAGGGACGCTTCCACGGCGAAGCCCCCTGAACTTGGGCAGACGCCAGCTTCTCAGCCCCTCTTCTCTACTCTTTTCCCCCCCAAAGTTTTCAAAAGTCAAGAACGTCGAGAGACCTGTTGATGACGGAGTGGGAACATTTTCGGAGCCGATTTATTGATTTTAATTTTCTTATAGAGAGAAAAGGAAGGAAAAACAGAAAAAAAGGGACATCCTGCCCAAGAACACGCTAGGGCCGGGCTCATCAATCGTTGTAGCAACTAGGCTACCTAATAATAGATCTACTGTTTTGTTTGTATTCAATTGGGACCGGGCACCGTGAACCTCTGCATACCTACGTGATGAATTGCATCTTAGTCTATTGATATACTCCAGACAGACACGGAAATAATTCCTCATGTCTCGCAAGGTAATTTCTTAAGTGTGAGAGGAGAGAAAAGGGGGAGCAGACACAAGTGTACTCGCTCATAGTAGTTCAGCACTGCTTCCTCTTGTCTCTTTGTCTTTACATGGCCCGCTCTCCAACCTAATGCATAACGGATATTCAATGATGGATGGCGAGGAGGGGTACCACAGTCTACTGAAGGTGATACGATGAGCTCATATTATTCAGTATTGGGCCAGCTTGTAAATCAGAGAGGTCATTCCCACGACTGTCATCAACATTGTCATGTGACATACTCCTTGAAATAATGTTAAAGTTTCCGACAACTTACGTCATGTACACTAGACAGCAAGACGAGTCGGGTCTGCCCGGGCTGTTGCTCGAATAGCACGTGGTGCACGGGCATTGGGGTTCCAGAGCCAAGATCTCACCTCACATAGGTAGGGGATGCAGATTACTGGATTGGGGATAGAATTATATGTAAGGGAGACGAAGTTACCCCAGAAAGCACATGAGCTATTGTTGATTAGCAAAATGGTGGACCGAGGCACAGCCAAACACTAGTTGTGATCCTCTCATCACTTGGTTGACTCCGGTTCGATGGAGTAATCCTGGGCTGTGCCCCCCTGCAAGTCTTATGCACGCACTGGTTTGCTAGGAGCAATGTCAGTCAAATAGCAATGGGTGTTGTCCTGTGAAACCTCGAGGGTTAGCGTTTAGGGTCTTACTGGAAAGTATGAAACCTCACACCCCCTCCCAACCATATGATATAGTAGCCAATGAAATAGTGGTGGATAATCTAACATAGGCGCCATTTAGCTCTATATCGTCTACATTCGCGTCGTGCTTAATACGACAAACAGCGGCAGCAGCGTACAATATGCGGATCGCGCGTCATCGCCATCCATGAGGTCCCCAACCGTTGGCTACCACAATAGTATATCGTCCTGGTATATGTCGATCGCTAACGCCTGCAGTGTAGTGTGATTTACCTCTCTCATTAGTGTCTACCTCTACATTGCGGATAATCTTCTGCACGGTCAACAGGCGTCCGCGCGAGAGACTATACATGTTGCCGAATCATCTATGGCGGTGTATAAGCTACGGAACGCGTGTTCTTGGCCTTACTCGAGTCCTTGTTGTAAAATTTACGACCCGAACTGTGTGCTGTTTTGCTTGCTCAGGCGTGTGAGAAAATTACATTAACGTTTCAGCTGCGGCATATGAAACTCAAGAATCCGCCTTTCGAGTTCGAAGCTGGATATTATGATTCGTGTCTCATTGATTACCTAGAGCGACGAAGAAGAAATGGCAAACAGGAATCAAGAGGGTATGAGGCATATTTCTTGTGTTTAGCCCACGAGCCCCTGTCTAGGAGATTTAGCTAGTATCAGGGCATGTCACCAAGTCCCATTAACTCGAAGCGATAATCCCTCGATAAAAAGTTCCTGCACTGGTGTACTAAAGGGGCTACAAGCCCACGTGGAGAATTCCCAAAGGGATAGCAGGGCGTTGATTATCTGTCTTATCTCGTATATAGTAGGACAAACCATGATCGCCTGTCAACTTATGGAAGGGGGTTTGTGATCATTAGAGCACCATGTCCGCCCTTGTGTGCTATGCTGTATCACTGAAACTCGACAACGTAAACATGCGGAGGCAACATGAATAGCCGGCCCAGAATATGATGACTATAATAGTAACAGCCCTCTCAGGCAAAAATTCGAGAAAGCGTTGAGCCTCCAACCCCAGCGAGCCACCTATCTTTCGAGTGGCCACGACTTTGGGTTCGGAATTATGACGAAAGGGGTCTCTAGCTTGATCAAGGGAACTTACTCGGCAAACATATTGCCGGAAAGGAGGAGACACCATGGCTGACTACTACGTTTTTGAAACCACCCATATTAGGATCAATCGACATAGAAGTAATTCGTTTCGCGAAGAGTATGCTTGAAATCATATTTACAGCCGACGAAGTGAAATTTGAGCTGACGTTATTTTCCAGGCATTATCGTCGACATCATTATCGTTCTGATCCGTGCGGCCGTCCCCCTCTTAGTAGCTATCACTCTCCTCATTATCAATCTTCTCATCCTGGTCCACCACCACCGCCACCTCTTGCTCCTCTTTATGGTCATCAGAGTAGGGCTCGCTCATCCTCGTTCTCAGCACGTCCCAGTCGCACATATGAGATCCCCTCCCAGGACGCCAGGTGGGTTTATCCAGGCCAACAACCTAGAAGGGTGCCGCCCCCGCCATCTCCGTCTATCTATTCAGATTTTGGGGGATCTTACAGGCAAGTGCCGCTTCCTCCGTACCCCAAATATCCCGAATATACACGGCCGCATTACCCGCCTGCGCCTCGAGATTATTCGGGGGGCAGCCGCTCCGCCTACTACAGAGAGGATCCGGAACCTGGGATGCACCGTCGGAGAACCGAGGAGCCGCCGTCGACGCGTAGGGACGGATATTTCGAACCTTTCGAGCCCAGACTACCTCGTCGAAGAACGGAGGAGCCGTCTTGGACGAGCAGGGACGAATACTACGGACCTAAATTACATCGTCGAAGAACCGAGGGCGCGCCCCGAACTGCCAGGGATGAAAATCCCGAAGTGCTTCGCCCTACGTCGATTTCCGAACCAGAGTCGGAGGACGACACCCCTGAACCAGAAAAACCGACGCTGCTACTTCATCCGAAACCGGCGTCGGATTATGGGTCGGAATCCGCCGACCCGTACGAGTACGCTCGCAGGAAGGGCAAGGCCGACCTAGAGGCCCTCGGGACCACGATTAACATCATCCTATTGCACGAGTGGTGCATGGCCGACGGCCAAGTCTCCACGCACCCCGACTCCTTCACGACTGGGTTCAAGCTGCTCCCCGTGAAGCGCGACAGGCACGGAGCCCTTCAGGCGATCCCAGACCGGTCTAGTAAATGGGGCGTCAAGACGGGTTACTACCCGCGATACGACTCGTACGTCGCGACGTTCCTCATCGCCGTTCCGCGCATGCTGTCCCACGTGACGCCCAAGATGGTCAAGGCGGCCTATAGGCGGTTTGCCGCCGGGCCCCGGAGCGGCATGCTCGCGGACCTCGAGGATATCCCGTTCAAGGACCATCCCGACTACAGGAAGTACGCCATGCTATTCAAGTTCGAGTCTGGGAGGGAGCCGCCCCGGCTCTTCGACGATTACCTGCTGGAAGACGCGGTCATCAGGGTACCGTCAGGGGAAAGGGGCCAAAGCAAGGCCAAGAGCAAGGATAAGCACAGGAGCAGGAAGTAGTCAAGGGCAACAATGTGAGCAAGGGTACTACTGGCACGGATTCGGTCAGGTTTAGCTGGGAGAAATTAAACACCCCTGGGCCGGCAATGTACTGTGTGGGAACAATGAGGGAGCGAGATTGCATTGATCAGAAGTAGCCAAGGGAAGATTCATAATCATAGCATTAAACGTCACTGGTGTGTTCACAGAGACTATCATAACATCAGAGAGGCGGCATAGGGAGGGACGAGGATGGCCGGGGAATTTGTCAACGAACAGGGGAGCGAGTATCTCGAGGAGATAAAATGTAGCTTAGGTAGGCTATAATAAAACGTTGAGATGCCAATTTAACCTGCTTGAGATGGTACTCATGAGTTCCAATATGAAACGCAAAACATCTTCTACTAATTCATGTGCTTGTTTCCCATTTCCCCTCATCTCCTTGTTTGATTAGAGGCTTTTCCTTTCCGCATATGTTACAACGAATTAGTAATGAAAGGAGCCGAGGGTAAACACTGACAAATTTGATGGCTAGCTCAGGTAAGGGAGTAGCCCACTAATTATATCTCGACAGTATAAGCATGTTCGTATGACCCATTAACTCGGGTTCATGTGTTCCATGCTATGTTTTGGGATGGAAATATTTGAAGGAACCACATGTGCTATAATAGTATCTATCCACTCTCAGCTTGATGTCATACGTCTCTGTAGCCCTTAGCTGGCACAGCATGATCCTCTCCAATCTAATTTCTAGGCTTCGCGGCTGTCGCGGAAGAGACCTGGAGCATTATATCGGTACACTACCAAATGTAGAACGTTGTCAAGTCGGGCGCTTGGCCGTCTGCAGTTCTGTCTGTATAGACTTTGCAAGTGTGTGGATAAGAGATCTGATCCCGGAGCTTCGAGTGATCGGAAGAAGGTAATATTTAGACAGAATATATCAATTAGGTCGCAATTGCTGAATATAGATCTTTCAACGTGTGTCGCTTCCTCGTCGAGTCTATATTCGTCGAACAGGTAAAGTGCGGGAGATTTTTGCTTCGTACGCGGTTCTAAATGAAAATTCGAGAGTAGAGACAAAACTGGGAAAAGTAGTCAAAGTGGACTACAGCAGAGAATACCTCGTACCCAGCGAAGGAAACATGTTGAGGTTTCTTTCAGGGGGTGGTGATTGACCAAAAAATATTAGCAGAAAAAAAAACATCTCCCCCGGAAAGGCTCGAACTTTCAACCTCCTGATTAACAGTCAGACGCGCTAGCCAATTGCGCCACGGAGGACGACGGTGATTGATTCAGAGCTTCTTAATTCACCTTATCACGGCTTACTGATAACACCATTAATGCCCCGCAGCTACTTACTCACCCCGCGTCCTCGTCTTCATGCAGGCCTTCTCTACAGCCGCGATTAGTGCGACGCGCCAATTGGAACAACCTCAACACTGACAATCCCGCAGCGTTGTGAGACTCCCTAGATAGCTAGAACAATGCGCCATTTGGAATGAAGCTCAGTGTCAACAATCCTAACATTGTTGAAGGTTATCCGGTATAGAGTCCTTCAACCACCGACTCCGCCGTCCCTGCAAGTCTTACTTACCCTTTAATCGAGCCCGTCACCTCCGGCTGACCGGGCTTGACGAATTACGGCGCCGACCGACTTCCAGCTGATATCCGGACGGGTCCATGACCAAGCATCAACTTTGTCCCCTGTCGAGTCTTCTCTTTTCTTCGAACCCTTCAGCGATCACGCTCTCCGACGCCATTAATTAGCAATGCCTTCTTATGATGACGGTGACGATGTTGGCGGCGGTAATTCATAGATAGTAATAGCAAGGGCTGAGACCACCAGGCTCACTAAGAACCTTAAGGCCACGGGATCTCACCCGCCAAGCCCCTTGATATGAACAATGAGAAGATGTGCTAGGCGCCTCGACGATACCCTGCTTACACCAATGTTGCATCCCCTCGGTATAATTGGCAATGGAATGAGTGGTGATCGTGGTTTGCTTATATGTACTAGGTAAGGAGGTTGAAAAGCTGAGTAAGTAGGTACTTGGTTAGCCAGTCATCGACGAGTTTACGATCGAACCTTAACCCCGTCGTTTCTAATTTGTACCTGTTGATAAACCTAGACTTCTTGCTTGCGATCGTCGGGACTCTAGCCCGCTTGTAGAACTGTCCTGTCTACTAAGTAGTAATATCTCCAAGACATTTGTCTGCCATCGTCTGCCATCGTCACCAGAAGAACAGCCAACGTTAACATCTGATACCATTCATTTAGACGCGTTAGTCTACCTCCCCATCGTCAAGGGCCTGTGAGAATCTGCAGCCCTTGATGACGCTGCCGTTATCTCTAGCAAGGTAGGCTAGGTTAAGTATGTTCCATCGTACCAACAGCTGCAGTATATACCTCTACGGTATCTGCGCCGGCTTTAACGAAGCTGCAACTTTAAATCAATTTCAGACGGAACCGGTCGCTCCCAGGCTGGCTATTAAGCTACCTATGCATAATAGCCTGTCTGCAATAGCGCGAATATACTAAGGATCACAGTTAGAGAATACGTATTTCGGTAAGCATATTCTTTTTAAACACAATATTAAGCTTGAGGTCTAACTCTCACCCAAGATAGGAGCTGCGCCCGATGGTAGAGAGGAAGGCCTTAGAAAGGTAGCAAAAAAAAAAAGGTAGAAGAAAAAAATAATAACCTCCCCCGGAAAGGCTCGAACTTTCAACCTCCTGATTAACAGTCAGACGCGCTAGCCAATTGCGCCACGGAGGAAGGACTTGGTTGGGCGCTCGAGCTTTTATTGGCACATATGTAGTACCTACGCTCTGGGCCGCAGCTAGTGGATCTCGCTAGACGAGCTGGACGAACAAAATAAAATTTTTGTTGCTAGAATTGATTGCAATTTCGCGCGTATTACGAATTCACAGGGTCATTCGCGTAGGCGCGACTGGTTACGACATTACATTGCGCCTCGTACTAGACATCAGCGCCTCGGTCATGATGAAAGCTCCCGGAGTCGTGACATGGCCGTCGGATCCGGGTGAGAAAGCCCCGGCTACTTCAAGCCTTCACATACAACGTCACGTAGTTCTTCCTCTCGCCTCGTTAAAGTCACTCATCAGTCACAGCAGTGCTATCCGCCGTATACACTCACTCTCTGATTCTTATCGCCCCCTCAACGGAGCTCCCAATGCCTCGTCGGGCATAATCCGCTTGGCGAGAAAAGATGAAGTCAATAGCCATAGATAGCACTTGATGTATTACGTAGCAGCACCGGTTTTTTTGGGGGTTTTTTTTTTCGTTTAAGCTAGCGGTGATCCCGCTTGAAAGCCCTACTTAGGTACTTACTTATGTGATACTCGTCGTCTCAAGCCTTGTCGAACCACACACGACGATCCCACCTTTCCTACGAGCTTAATGGCTACGGGGCTATATCTCGATTCCCAGTCCTCCTAGTTAAACAGCTGAAGAGACTATGGTCATGAGAAAGCCACTGGGATCACGACATGCCGTATCAGCCTGGGACATAAGACTGGCGGGTGGGCCACAGCTAGACAAGCCACCTGAAATTACCACAATTACCACACTGTCTCCTGCCTCATCACCAGTCCAGTCGACTTATCCTCGTATAAAAAGCACCCGTCCGTCGTTGACTGTAATTACCTGACCCGTTGAAATCGCTCCTAAGATAACCTACTGAATCCTCGGAGCGCGAGGGTTTTTTCTTTTTATTCTTTTTCTTCTTTTTTCTCTTAGTTGTGCGGCAGGGCTGCGCTACCGCTCGCTCTGCTCCTCGTACCGTACCGTCGCCGCCAGCTCCTAGGCAACTAAAAGACGTGGTGGACAATATCCTTAGCACTCGGGAGACGTAGCGTAGCAGGTTTTCTCGCTACCTAACTTTTGACGCTAGAGGCAGCTCGCCACTTGCTCGACGAGTAACGGATAGTTGGTCACGAACGTATAGAGTACGCCGGCGTTGTGGTGCTGTTTCGCTGGTTCGACCACGTTACAGAACAGCTGTGTTCGAGGAACGTGCCCCTGAGGTATACATACGGCCTGGCTTTTCCCTGAGAACGACTATGCGACTGGCCCCTGATGGACCAGCGCGCGGAGACGCAACAAGCTTCCATACATACAGCCAACACTGCAACGTCTGTATGCAAACTGGTTTTTCCAATATACTTTATTTAACTTCCCCAAGAATTGACTACTACAGATGAAGATACAAGGTTATCTATTAGTTTTGTCGACCACTTTTCCCATACTTTACAATAAGGGGGTATGCCACGATATATGCACAACAGAACATGCTGGGCGGAGACCTAGGCTGAGCGTGTTGGACCATCATGTCCTTCCACTGCCTTGACCAGGGAATTAATCGCCCAAAGAGCGCGGAGGGGACGACCACGCAATGATACTTCATCGTCCCAATAGGCATGAATCCGCCCTCTTCTTCCTTTATATACCCGATGCAGTGCGCTTCCTCATAGTTGTCGACATCAACCACACCACCGATACCGAGATACCAGCAGAACCGTGCCATTCGCCCTCAACCAAGTAAAATGTACTGCCTTGCGTCAAGCCATGAACCCCCCTTGACGCCATACCGCTTGATGATCAACACTCGAACATATCCATATCGCATTGTATTAAACTTGACGGTTCGGTTTTCGTCATAACGCTTGTAGTCTTGTAGTGTCCCGCGTGAATTTGCCTCTATAATGAACATGGAGCGGGTAGCTTTTGGGCTTTGCAAATTCATTCGAGAGCGAAATACTCAAATATTCTGGTAGAATAATAGGTAGGCAACCTTGTTGTCTTTGACGTTCTCTTTGACCGACTTGTTCTTTGCTGGTACGGTGTTCCCTGGGCTGGTAGTGTTAACTACCGAACTCCATTTCTTCGCACCAGCACCAGCAGAGGTAACTTTGTTCCAGCCTTCGTCGTCGCCGACGTCTTCGTCACCGATGCCCTCGAACCTGTTTCCAGTGGCAGTAGAGGCGGCGCTCTGCTTCTGGTCGACCCAGGCCGCTGACTTAGCTGTGCTGCTGTCTAGGCTGCTCTTTGCCACATCCTCGCTTCGAATACGGTTGATAACCGTATCATCGACACGAATCCATTCTCGATCATCCTGACGTCGAATGTCTACCGTGTAATGACCGCCACTAGCGGACTTACCGTGGTGGTAGATAACTGCAGTCAGTCTGTATTTTAGGGACTCGACACCTTCAGTCTGAAGAGCACTCCTCTTAAGGGGTGAGAATATCTCTTTCGGAAGCTCAAGCTCCAGGGGGTAGTCGATTTTCGTCCACAGCTTTATAGTGCCGTTGACTGCTGGATCGAATTTGAACCGTTTCAGGTGAAGGATAAGAACGGGTGGAACAGACTCAATCAATACTTGCTTGGTCGGTGGTTTTAGATCCGGACGGGTTGAGCTAAAATCCTCATTTAATGTTTCGGGTCGGGTGTATTGTTTCAATGCATCCACGATATTATTAACATGGGCGTCCCCAATGTCCAGTTGCAAAGGTTGATAGGGTTCGCAGGTCACAGAATCCTTCTGTCCTTGGACTCTTACCACCGATCGTTGTTGCCCACTGAAAATCTTGCTGATTGGCGACGGGCTCGTTGAATGGCCCGAAGAGCGTGTAATAGCAGCTCGCTGCTTCCGACCAACCTCATGCCACTCGTTATTGGCACTTGGGCTCGCTGGAGAGGTTTCACCAGTGGAGGCGGCGGGGGTTTCGGTAGCTGCAGAAGATTCATCAAGATGGCGCATGACTTGAGTACACTCATCACTAAGAGCTTGGAGAAGAAAGCCGAGAAATTCCTCTGCATCTTGTTGGTGACCACGCTACAAATCTGTGGTGAGCTGAAGCCCTAGAACAACCAAGATTGGCTAGACGTACCTCCATGGTGGCGAATCTAGGAAGTCGCTTCATTGCGTCGTACACAAATTCGGGAATAAACGAGTCGCCGTACTGTTCAAGTTCCTCGCTCTTCAGCCGTCTCCGCAATTGATCAACAGAGACGGCCGAGTCGATCACCTTGTATTCACGTAAAAACATAACCCTAATGTTGACATCAGACAACGAATTTCAGGCGACATATTGGAAGGGGGCCCTGGTTCACTTACATTGCGTCAATCAGTGGCGTTTCGCTTTTGAAACTATGCGCCACTTTCTTACTCACTTGGTCTAGGAAGTCATAAAATGGAGTGCAGAAGACCAATGCTTGAAGAACCTTTGGAATCTCGTTTAGAGTCAATCACGTAGAATACAATGCTCATGTCCAACTTACAGAATTCATGTAACACATGTTTCCGGTGTTAACCAAGCCCCTGGGCTCGAGAAATGAGATCTTTTGACCATTGGATACTTGATAGTCCCGTAGAGCCTCAGCCAGAGAGAATGCATTAGATTTCGCAAAGCTTCCAGGACCAGATGGATTATTAGCTAAACTAGTTGCACCAGAAGACAGTGCATCGGTGACTGGCAGAGCGGATCCGGCGGCCTTGGAGTCATCCGACGGTTTAGCAGCAGAAGTCGGCCTCTGAAACAACCCGCTCCATAGCTTGGGAGCGGGTTGAGCGGGTTGAGCGAGCGTAGCCTCAGGTTCTGCTCCTGCCTGAGCTGTCTCAGCTGGAGCCTGAGGGCTGTTATCTGACTGATGTGAGCTTGATGGCACTGCTGTCGCTGTCCCATCAGGACCCGAGGAACTCTTGGATTCTTTCGGGCTCGCCTTTGGCATAGCGGGAATGACTGGGACTGCGGGAACCGTTGTGCGTGTCGTGGATTTGACGGTCTTCGTAGGCATTGAGGTAGTAGAAGGTACAACATTGGGTGATACTGGAATAGACTTAGTAGACTGCGCATGTTCCTGGGATGGGTTCTGAGCCGATGGTGCCGCGAGTACAACACCGGCAGCCGAGGCTAAAGTACTGGCTGCTTTTTTGGAACTGCCGGTAACTGCTGGGTTGCTTGAGGACGAGGGATTCGCGTCTTCATCTGGTCCGATGCCAGTTTGCTTGCTCGTGGGCAGCTCTACTAATACCGCGGCGCCTATCTTTCGCCGGCGTCTCCTGGATTTAGTAGCTCGTGAAGGGAAGGGTTGGTTAGGAAGCGAAAGCCAAGGCACCTAGACAAGAACAAGTTAGCCCATGCGCTGGTACCGATTTGCAGTTATAGCCACTCACGGGATAATATTGCACCCTAGACAACGAATCCTCGGATTTAGAATGGGCAGGCTCGGGAGCTTGACTGGTAGCCGGAGGCTCGATAGTTTGAGGCTCGGTCGCCTGAGGTTCGGTAGCTTGGAGTTCGGTAGCTTGGGGCTGAGGGGTTGTCGGTGATAATGGAGTGGCAACTGCCTGGGCTGAATGTGTCGAGGACGGAGTCTCAGGAACAGGCGCTGGCGGAGGCGGAGGCGGCGCGGTGGTGGGAGGCGGAGGCGGCGTGGACAGGGCTGGGGAGGATTGCTGTGGCGGAGGCCGCGCAAATACCTGCGGGTGAGCCTGCATACTGGAGGAGACGATGGGGGGGTACGTCTGATGGACGGCTGGGGTATGTCGCTGTGGGTATGTGGTGTAGGAGGGAATGGTATAAGACGAGTTGAGCATGTGTCCGGTCTGGTAGTGGTGGGCCATCTGGTGAGGTGGGAAATGCGTGTAGGCATAGGGATTCACGTAGGTGTTCGGGTACGCCAGGTTCCCCTGCACATGGTGCGGGTGATTCTGGAGATGCTGTTGGTAGACCGGGAGGACCGAGTACGGTGGTGCCGGGCCCCTACGCCTGCCTCCACCTTGGGCTGGAGCTGGTCCTCCTCCGCCGCCAGGCATGGGCTGCCCAGCCGGCAGATGATTGGCGTTCATCGTGCCGGCTTGGGGTGGATGAAGCAGTGGTTATCCCACTGCCCTCACCGCACGGCCACAGACACCGGGCCGACGACTGACGGTGACAGTGACGGTGACGGCGAAGAACACGACTGACAACTGACGGCGGACGGTTCTGTCGCGCTTCCTTACGATGCCGATGGCGAGCAAGGCTTCGGTGTCGCAAGCGCGGAGAACGAATCTCGGGGATAAAAAAGTATTCTCTCGCCGGCTGTGTCGGCTGGTGTGGTGCCTCTTCAGCGAGTCCCTCTTCTTCAAATGCCTCTTCCTCTCGCGCCTCTTCTTCCCGCGTCTCTTCCTCCTCTGTCTCTTCTTCCCCCTTCTCCTTCCGCACTCTCCGCTCGTACCGTCAGATGATAGGAGGCCCGCGGCGGGTGGTCGACTCCGGTAAAAGCTCCACGGCTGGAAGGACTCCGAGTAAACAATTGACAAAGAGCCCTTGCTGTTACTGTCTACACCAGCACAGCAATGGCACGGGGATGGAGAAAGAGACAAAAATAAGAGGCCAAAAAAAGCACAGCAGGAAAAGCACGTGTGTAGTGTAGAGAAGAGGTCTATAAGTAGAGAAGGCTGGTCGCCTGCCTAGATAGCTCTGTTTACCAATTTAGGTAGGTAGGATCTCTGAATGCCGCCTGCCGACTTTCTCGGATGAGGTCAATCGCCAAAGGGTTTTTTTTTCGGACATTGTTGCTTGCTCTTAGGTAATTTGCTCCAAAAAGAACAAGCCACAAATTGCGTCCTGCCCTGTGAACCTTTTGGGCTAAGTGCCCGTTATGTCGGTACAGGTACCTCCCTCTACCAGGTACTGGGAAATACACACCATTGTCCTTCGGGAAAGCATGGTTAGCTCAACAGCAAACAACCACATCAGTACCGACCTAATCACCTGTAGACTATACAGAAGTTGTAGGGCTGTAGGAGGTGAATGCTACCTGCTTCGAGGTCTAAGGTAAGACATGTACCTACCTCGAGCTTCCACTTTGGAGATGTGTGTAGGTATCTTAACGTGGTAGGTACCTAATCTCCTGGGCTCTGCTTCGTACGAAGTACCTCTACCACAAAGTACATGCATCAAGAGATACGGGACCCAATGTAAGGTAGATACCTACATTGGGCCAGGCCTGCGCCACAGTTCTTTGGCAATCGCCTCCTCTTGCGGCCGAGATATCAGGGTCGTCATCAGATCTCTACCTTCCAATTCATCACGCCCGGGCTCTGATTCTATTTGTGACTCAGGTTCATATATTCGTTCCCGGGGATTATGATTATTCAAGTTGATTCGAGTTAGCGGACACCGTTAGCATCATCGGACGGTAGAGAGTGTGACGCTTCTGTCCAGTACCCGGAAACGGCCCTTTTACAGACGATTTGAAGCGCTCAAGTATATATATCAATCGTAGAGATAGTCCCGTACAGAGGTATATAGGTAGTACATATTTACTCGTCTCGGAAGATCCATAACCCCCCGGGCCGCATAGCCTCTCTATACCTCTCTTCGATAATATCGCGCTCCATCTTCGCCGCTTCTTCCCTATCCGCCTCACCTTCTTGTGTATTCGGAAAATCTGTTCTCCAGAAGCCCGGCGGCGTCGACATACGGGCATACCGTTGGCGATGTCTACCGCTTCCATTGGCCAACTCTCTCGTCTTGGCCTCGACCCATAGCGTTTCCATCTCATCCACAGACATGGTGGACAACTGATGGCAGTCATCCCCGAGATACGATTCGAGGAGAGCGTGGAACTCGGACGGGCGAGTACCTGCGCGGTATGCGTGGGCCAGAGCACGGAACTTCTGACCACAGCAATTCTCCTTGATACAGCCCTGAAGACAGGCCCGCTCGTCCTTTTTACGAACAACGTCGGTGAACGCGTAGTCGTAACCTTCATTTGCCAGAGGGTTGATCTTGAAGTCATCAAGACGGAGGCTGGATTTCGGCACGTGCCGTAGGGCAGACACCGATGCCTTCCCCTTGTCCTTGACCACTCCCGCCTTATCGGGGCTTTGGTTCCTGGGAAGACGGCCTGGCTTGTCATTGGACACATTCGGATTGCTTTTAAGGGCCGAACCCATGCTCTTCTGTTTATCTTTTCCAAAAGGAAGCTCTCGCCTCTTTGGTAGCTGGAGATAAGGATCTGATGATCGTCCATTTTCGATCATGAAGCTGGGTTGAGGTAGTGTTTCTTCTTGGGCTGGAGAAGGTGTGTCGAGGAGTTGTTCCAGAATACTCGGTCTCAACTTACTTTTGCTGTTGGAAGGGTTCAAATTTTCATTATGATAACCATCCTCGGCAATACTTGCAAGGCCCCGTGGCATTGTTGAAGATTTCCGATTGCTGTTACCCAAAGCCAGATTCGGTCTCGAACGGGGAAGTGTACCGTTGCTAAGAAGTTGTAGAGCAGAACTGATGTCGGCTTGGGGGTCGGTGCTGTGAATGGTTGCTGGATCCGTGGCCGACGCATCGCCTGTGAGCCTTCGGTTATTATCCCTGATGTGGTTGAGTGGATGCGCAATTCTACCATTGCCGTCATGCTCTTCATCGTCCGCGTCATCTTGCACGTTCTCGGTATACTGGTATCTTGTATTTTTCCTCGGGGTGTCCACTTGGTGGTATTCGGAATCGAAATCTATGCTCTCGTGGGGAGCAAAGAGCCGACGTCCATCACTGGCGCGGAGCTGAGGGCTATGTTCTATCTTGACCTTTGCAGCCGCAGTTGTGCCCGATTCATCTACGCCGACGTATTTGCGCTTCCGCACGCAGCGTTCCGATACTATGAATGGCGTGTCCGATGAGGGCTCAGGTTTTATGTACGAATCTACTCCCGTAGATTCGCTGTTTTGCGGCAAGGGAGGTAAGCAAGGAGCCATCTCTTTTGTTCGTTGCAAACCACCGTCGTCCAAAGGCAAAGTTGAGCGGCTGGGTTCAGATAGGCTGCGAGCGCCTAAGGGCGACGTTGATCTTCGAGCATAACCTCCACCATCTATGCGGCGACGGGATGTTGGCTGGTGGCGAGGCAGAGCAACTGGAGCTGGTATGGGCGTATTGGATTGCTCGCGTGTGAGAGGATCAATGGAGCTTGGTGGAATCGCAGGTTCTGGCGCTGCTTCCAGATCGCTAGCGGCTGAAGAGAAGCTCAAATTCAAGGATTCATCCTGAGAGACCTCAACTAATTTAGCCTCTAGTTTTTTAATCTTCTGGGCACGTTTCATGGATTGTTCCCTCAGTCCCTTCGCATGGTCAACCCACTTCTGACACGCCGTGGTTCGTTCTCGAAGAAGTTGATTCGATTTTTGTAGGGCATTTTGAAGGCCGAGGTGTTTTTCATGAAGCTTCGTATATCTTTTATCAATACGCAGGAACTCTGCTCTGAGCTCTGAAATGGTCAAACCCTCAATATCGGCGGTGCTAGGTCGCTTCAGGTTGGCAGACCTTGGGGCTAGGGGGGTTCGAAGAGCCTCGGTCCGTTCGCGATTTGCCTCCTTGAGGGCTTTGATCTCGTCTCTAAGCTTATTATTCTCCTTTTCAAGCCGGGGTATCTGAGCGGCTGTGTGCTTCAGGGCGTCGAGCTCGGCAGCAAGGTTTACTTTGTCTTGTGCATATGCTTGGAAATCTATCAATCGAATTTATCAGCGATGGCAATGACCCAGGACATCGAGAACATCTTTCATACCCGTCTCAAAAGTGCTGCTGATTCGATCACAAGTCTCTCCGAGAGCCTCCAATAATATGGATCGACCGACGTCCCCAAACCAGTTCTCCATATCACCAACACACTTTGAGGCGAGCTTCTCGAGCCAGCTTCGGTGAAAAGGAGCGCAGAACAGTAGGCTCACATTTATCCTGCCTTATATGGTAGTGCTGTAAGTACGTATATGATCAATTGGCGCTGAAGATGGGAATAAACCTAACGCGTTTCGTTGGTTACCACAGACGCGACTCACCCCACTTAGTCAAGGTGGGCACTCCACCTGCATTCACCTCCATTCAAGTGACGTCGAGGGCTGTTTCAAGACTAAGTACTTGGATAAAAGAATATCCATATGGGTATATGTTTTATATGCATGGCCAGAGGAGAATAAAAAAATATATGTAATTATACAGGCTGGGACCTATCGAGTTGTCCGAGTCTCTGATGCTATTTTTTTTTATCTCTCGAGAAATGGCCACTGCATCTAATACGTTCGAGGTCGCGTGTGCTGTAGCCCTAATATACTAAAAGGACCATTTAAACTGTACCTAGTATGTTAAATACCAAGGTAGGCAAGGCAATTTAGGCGTACGGCTTTCCATGCTGTGTAGAGATATAAACAAGAACTTAAAAGTCATATTCACGTTACGCTGCATACAGGGAGTCGTTCTAATACTACTTGCCGATGACACAATATAGCTTTAGCTTTTCGTAAGTACTTTAATTTTGTAAATGCACTTTTAGGGTTTCCAAAGACTTATACAGAGGTAGGTAGGAACACCCGACATGATCAGAGCAGGCCTCAGTTTAGCTTGAGTTGATTCATCAAAGGGATACCTACCTAGCATATGTACCTATCTAGCTCGAGGCCTTTATTTTCTGTGTTAGTACGAACAGAATACGAAGTACTTACTTACCTACCACTTAGTAGGTAGCACTCAAAATGAGGGGATAGTGGAAACATCTGCTGATCAGTGAGAAATTTGGAGGTGGCGATGTGGCGACTGGTAGCGATATCTCTTATCGTTGCTAGTGTGCCTGTGTACCTCTCTCAGGAAGGTACCCGAGAAAGGAGAAGAAAGGAGGCAGTTGCAGGGTATTGGAAAGTAGTCACCTGCGCAAGTACCTCGCAAGCAAAGGCGAGACGGAGACGGGCTTGGTCTAAGTACTTTGCCGGTAATTTTTTTTCTTTTCATTTTCCCACCAACTCTTACCTAAATCAAGCCCGCCATAGCAATTACCCATTGACTTCAACTTTATACCGGCAACCTTTCCAATTACAACTACGGCTTCTGTCGATTGCCAACTCCAGTCTGTCAATCTCTTGAGCGTCTTACACGCCAAGCGCCTCTACGCAAAGGTATGTGATAGCAGCCATCAATCCCCGGGTCTCTCTCTTTTCTATGGCATGCCCCCCTCCGCCATAGCCCCTCAACGAACCCCACCATATCGCCTCAGTGAGGTAGAGGTCTCTTTTTCTTTACGCCTCGATCTGAACACAATACGTCCGCACGGAAAAAACCTACCTACCACAAAACTCCTTGCGCCAGGCCAGCTTCCGACTTTTTACCCCCATAACTTCCCTACCTAGGCACCTGTTTTGTCACATCTGTCCGCGCAACATTTATCACGGTCAAACATATCTCAACTTCAGCTGAGGGTAGGTAGTTTCCTGTAACCTTGCATTGCTCCTCTATCCCAGCCCGCATCATCTCACCAATACCTACCCTACCTACCTCTCTACACCAATATTCACGTCACCCAGACCACTCGCACCACGCATAACTTCCACCACCACACATCGCACACTCATCACACCAGCACCAGTACCGCTGCGCCGTCAGCTACAAGATCAACACCCCATTACAGCATACACCCCGTATCTGTCATGTACGTTGCCCTACCAGACCCTGCATTCAAGCCCCGTTTATTGGTCCCTACAACGCTCCGCCTGGCCCTGCCCTGTCTCTAGGTTCAGATACCTGGAAGAGGGTGCACCGCTCTCATTGGCCAGCTGAGGCAATCGTGTGGTACGGCACTGCTGGGGTTTTGTTTTTCCTCTTTTGCCCTCTCCTTCGCTTCCTTCCTCATTCTCTCAGCTCTAGCTGTACCGCATTCGTTTGTGTCAACAGTATCCCACGGTCTTTTCTTAGTGTCGCCTTAATACTTTGGGTTCGATATACTAACGATAACCAATATTGGTCCATCAGATCTACCATTCTCTCGAGGTTCCTCTATTAAGCCTCATTGTTGACTTCCAAGACTACCCCAGACATCCCGACACCATCGTCATTATGGATTACTCTACCCGATCTTGCTTCACTTGTAAGTTCTTGACACGTTGTGTCCTCTTGAGTACTTGGCGTCCCGAGATACAGGGCCTATCTATTTCTACCACACACGAATGGCTGGTAGCTACGCCTTCTTCACGTTATCGTCGTGCTTTTATGGTTACTTTCTCCTGCATATAATATGTAACAACGCTCGATGATCGTCGAACAATTTTTTCACGACACACCTGGCCTAGTCATGTCCTTCCTATCTGTCCTTGGCACCGAAGTGCCTGTTGTTGGCCACTCATATTCCCCAATTCTTCATCTTCCTGATCAATCGAGCTAAATTGCGAAAACTACGTTTATCACTAAGAGACAAATTGTCGGCCTGGTTGTTCTTAACCCCAAAGCTTGTGTATCTTCTCCTTTTCGTTTGGTAGGGGTGTGTGATCTGACATATAACTTTCGTTGTTTAGGCGGCCAGACAACCCATCAGGTATGAAGAAGAGAGACATGGAGGAAGTGGAAGGCTTCACACTTGAGACGAGGCATATCACTCAGAGCCAGGAAGTTGTACTAACCAAAAGCTACTCTCAGGCTCGCGACTGCCCTAACCGTGGCGCTGCCAAATGGTGCGTTCTACGCCATTCGTCTCTCGACCACCTTCATTGACCAATCTGTAGTTACAATTGTGGAAACGAGGGTCACCTCAGTAAGCCCACTTCCTCATCACCCAACCTCGATTGATGTTCTAATGTCATACTTTGCGAAGGCCGCGATTGTCCTGAGGGCCCCAAGGATAACAAAACTTGCTACCGATGCGGTCAAGGCGGCCACATCAGCCGTGAGTGCCCCCAAGGCGGTGGTCCAATTGGTGGCGGCCAGGGCGGATCTCAAGAGTGCTATAAGGTATTTCGCGACTCTTATCGTCACGATGTACCAAATTAACTGGCAATCATAGTGCGGTAAGGTCGGCCATATTGCTCGCAACTGCCCTGATGCCTACGGCGGCAACTCGTATGGTGGCGGCTACGGTGGCGGTGGCGGTGGCGGTGGCGGTGGCTACGGAGGAGGCCAAGGCAAGACTTGCTATTCTTGTGGCGGCTACGGACACATGTCTCGTAAGTATGCCCTTGGAGGTAGATGGGTTTAGCTTCGGTGCTCTAACAAGATATAGGCGAGTGTGTGAACGGCAGCAAGTGCTACAACTGTGGCGAGAATGGCCATTTCTCTCGTGACTGTCCAAAGGAGTCCTCGGCCGGCGAGAAGATCTGCTACAAGTGCCAACAGCCCGGCCATATCCAATCAGCATGCCCTAATGTCGCCAACTAACGGTACTCCCCGAATGTTGGATGAGACTGCCACGGTATCGCAATCAAACAACCTTTCTCACCAGGCCACTGGCACTCTACGAAAGCCAGCATCGTGTGTCACACCTGTCTGGTTACGAAGAGGAGTCGGACATGTCAATGCCTATTAGCCATCTCATCGGAGCCTGGGACCAAGGAATGTTCATCTTTTGCTTCGCAGCAATCCCCGATACCCGTGTTTCTCCTATTCTTGATTCAATCTGTCATTGGAATCCACTGCAGAGCATGAAGAGTCACATAAAAAACTCTCCAGCACCTCGGCAGAGGTTGATTCTCGGCTGGGAACAAAAGTGTTTCGATTTGGGAGTTAGGGTCGTTGATTTTACACTCGTGCAGCAGGGTTGTTTTACCCATTGCAAACTGAAATGGTACTGGATTTACTCGGTCGCGAACGTCGCAATGATCGACTAGTAGCTTGGTTTGTAGCACTTGATAGGCCTGCAGCACTTGATCAATGCGATAAAACCATTTGCAAACCCATGCGAATCATTTTCCTAGCTAGGAATCGTGATGTTGATTGTAACTGAATATGCCTAGCCTATGAAAATATCATCCATCTACAATTTTATCGTCCTTGTATGAATAAATGCGAAAACCTCACGCAGGCGAAGGGCAGAGTCGTGGGGGGGGGGGGGGGGGGGGGGGGGGGGGGGGGGGGGGGGGGGGGGGGGGGGGGGGGGGGGGGGGGGGGGGGGGGGGGGGGGGGGGGGGGGGG